>APFE031287642.1:0-52013 GCA_000404065.3 Pinus taeda | reverse complement strand
AAAAAGGGTTGGAGATTTTTATCAAAAGACAGAGTTTTCATATTGGCTTATGTAAAGTGTTTTGATAGTAATAGAAAGCACACTATTTCTTCCCAAGATTCATCTTGTGTTTCAAATGTTCAGAATATATGTGGTTTGGTTTTATTCATCTTGTTACAGTTCACTAAACATGCAATCACTCTGAATTCATCACTGATGCTCAGACTTCCTGTGTATGTTTTGTTGAGTTGAGGTTTTTCTTGGTAGATGTTTTGAACAGTGAGACATTATATGCCTTGGTTTCCATGATTCAGTAGCTGCTTGTTTACTGTAGGATTGTATGACTCCATGAGCCCAATGGGAGAAGCCTAATCTTGTTTGTTCCAACCAGCTTAAAGTTTATCTACTGTTTAAAGAGTTAGCCATCTTTTCTTGTCTTAAATGTATATCAAAAATCTATGAGAGAGCCCTCTCTGACTAAGGAGGCTAAACCTTAGTCTAAAGCCTGGTTTGAAACAATTGCATGAGATCATATTAAGTAGCAGCCCTTAGTGCATGATTTTGTGACAACACCTATCATACTCAGATGTTTCAATGACATTGGAAGGGTACTTTTTGTCATATATTTTGCATGAATTCTTGAGTAATTCCTCAAGCCATGACATTGTTGCTATGATGTTCCTTCCCTCCCTAGCCAATCTCAAGTTGCCTTCTCTTTGTTGTCGGCTACTAGTCCCAAGTTCTTCAATTTGGTGAATTAGTGTTGAATCTATCTTAGTAATCATCATATGAGGTTTAGTAACTTCCTCCATAATATCCTTTCTACTTTGGCTTGCTATAAAATTTGAGCCATATATCTTAGTTACCTACTTCTTTTCTACCTATGTAGAAGATTGCCCCACACTAAGACCATCTATCACTTGTATTTCCATGGGGTCTAAAGCATACCTAAGTATATTTTGCATGATATCTCTACATCATTGTATCTTGATTTTTGGAATGGACTAAATGGTAGTCCCTATACTGTCTACAATTCTATCACTTGGTGGATTCTTAATGGAAGTAGCACCAAGTTAACTCTTTTTGTTTGAAGCGGTTGCCAATATTTCTGTGTGGGTCATGGATATTATAAATTCCCATCTACAATTGGAAGAAATCCATTTTGTGTTATTGAAAAATATATCAATATTGAGAGGGTATGTTGGAAACAAGCCTTTCTTATGTTCCTTTAGTGTGACATTACCCCAAAGCTTTGTATTTTTTGATATGTTACTTCTATAAATACTAACATGTTAGGAATACGCTTGGCTATGATGTGTGGAGTTAAGTGGAAACAATGCATAATTAATTTCCATCTTATTCTACATATCAATAAGAAAAGTGTCAAAGCACCTCCCAATCGTTTTATAAAAATCTTGGGCATGGCTTATCAAACACAAGCTCATAGAGAGGATCCAAAAATAGATCATACAAATACTCAATGTTTCAAGTACTTGTACTTCTACAACCTCTAATAATACATTGGAAAAGGTGGAAGAGAGGGGTGCCACATGTCACATAATTTTGGAAATGCACTCAAAGAACATATGAAATCTAATTTAAAAATGCCACCATGTGGAATTGGGGGGATTTATTATTAGGGTTTTGCAAGCATTTTTGGATAGAAGTGTGATGTTGTTTGAGAGAATATCTGGCCAATTGAAAATGATCCCATTTTTTATGATATGGTGTATCGGGGGAACCTAATGCTTATATAATGGAAAAAAGTTGTTTTCCTTGTATAGTTTGCTTAGTAACATCACCACATCCCTAATTAAATCCTTCAACTAGTTGATGGGGTATATATTTCATGGATGATTGCAGAATAAATTTTCTCATAGTCAATCACCTTCAATGGGTTGTATTTTCTTGCAAATTCTTGTAGAAAGTCCTTGTTTGACATGATCTATAAAGATAGTATATGTTTTTGAGGGTATGAGTTGGATAGAAACTACCTAAGTTCTTTATTTGAATAGATATCTCACACTATGGTGTTGCATTGCTAAATTAGCTATTTTTTAACATTAGGATAAGGAAATATATTTTCCCTAGCCATCAATCTTGTGCAATTGAGAGAGTTGCATCATTTCGTTGATGGTCTCACTTCTAGGAATATCAAGAAGTAGTTCCATTGTTGGAATTGTTTTTTGATATGTTTGAATAGTTAGCCAATATTATGTCATATAGGACACCAATACTTACACTAATGTTTTTTTATATTGCACTAAATTTAATCATAAAAATTTCTTCAATTTCATTTCTCTTGTATCTATTTCCCTTATACAAACTCATGCTATTAAGATTGTGATTACACATGAGCTAAACTTTCAACCATTAATAATTAACTTTAAAATATACAAAACTAATTTGAATATACATGTGGGTTGTGGAAGCAAACATTAAACTTGTGAGGTATATGAGAATGTAGTATATAACATATAAATATATGCCTAAAAATTATAATTAAGGGCTAATCAAGGTCAATAGAATCGATATGCACTAAATCTTAGTGTTATAAGGTTCACAATGAGCATAGAGACTATAAATGTCTCAGTTAAGCACAAAATAGAGGGTTAAGTCCAAGAGAAATGGTGAGTCAACATAGATTATTAAAAAGAAATTCTCCATATATACAAGCAATTCAAATAATGTGTATAAGTACTCATTATATGAACCCCATACTAATTTAATCCCCTCTTTATTTTCCACACATAAATTAGATTCACTACATGTAGCACCCTCCTAATGGGGTGAATGATGGAAGGATTTAGACAAGATTTGGTTAACATGTGGATTGGATTAGCTTCACCAATTGTGAATGGTAATGAATTTCCACAATAAGAAGTTGGGATTCCTTTGAAATTAGATAACAAAATTTGGCATAGGAAACCATTGGATCATAAGATTAAGGTAGTCCAATTGTCTTTGTAATTTTAAAATAGACCGCCCACTAATTTATTGTATTCCCTTCATTAGATATAATAATCATATTGTAGTTGTGGAGGCAAGGCTTGGTTTTATACTCTATGCATACAAACCAATGATTAGCAATATGTATGGAAATCATGGTTCCTCGCTTGCATTTTAAGTGTTTCATGCATGGTCTCTAACTGAGGGATGAATGGATTCTCCCTCAAGAGGGAGAATCAAATGGATCAAAGTAGATATAGTAGTACAACAAAGCCATAAAAAGTGGAAAGAAGAATTAGAAAATGAGTGGTGACAAGATAAATACAACTATACATGCATGTAAAGATGTCAATAACCACCACAAAAATTACACTGTCGATATATATGTATATGTATATGTATATGTATATGTATATGTATATATATGTTATATATATATATATATATATTATATATATATAATATATATATATATATATATATAATATAATATATATAAATATATATATATATAATATATATATATATATATATATATATATATATATATATATATATTATATATATATATATATATATATATATATATATATATATATGTACATACATATATCTATATATACATATACATATCTATCTATCTATCTATCTATATATGATTATATATATATAGTAAATTAATACTTTATATTATCAAAAAATCATAATTACATCATTGTAGAAGTTACCCATCTAAGGACTTTGACAGAACATGGTTTTGATAGAACCAAAAGAAGAAACTACCATGGATTTGAGAGACCCAAAAGAATCATCCGATTTAGGGATGGTCTTCAGAGAAAATTTTATTTCCTCTCTTTCTACAACTTTGGTCCAACCTACAAGAGGTGGATCAACCAAAGTAATTTGTAGATTATTTTTGAATGATGAAGGAGATTCATTTTTGATGTTATAATATGTTGATTCATGGGAACACTTCAAAATACCCAAAGATAAATATTTATTTAACAACTACCTATTTGCAAGGGGTTTTGGGATCCCTGTTGAATCCTCATAAATCTGATGAGTAGCAACAACCTAATCCATATCCCTTGGAATCATATCATCATCATCGCCCTCATTCTCTTGATTAGAAATAAAAGAAGTCTTTCCCTCCATAGGGGGTGGGTCACAAGGTTTCCAACTTTTAGATTTAGAAATTTTGTTGTCGTTTCTTGTTGGAATTTGAAAAAGGAAGGATTTTTGTAAATGACCAGTTTGAAGACAAAAACGACATAAAAAATATAATATTCTAGTAATCCAGAGATTGGATCAAATGATAATCACCGATTTTTAAATTTATTTGATCAAGAATCCCTTTTCTAATGTCAGTTTACACACATAGTCTTCCATAGGT
This sequence comes from Pinus taeda, assembly GCA_000404065.3. NCBI lineage: Eukaryota > Viridiplantae > Streptophyta > Pinopsida > Pinales > Pinaceae > Pinus > Pinus taeda. The sequence continues at coordinate 47,692 of APFE031287642.1, read as the reverse complement.
GTATAGGCCATATTTCTCTCAAGAGGGATCTATGGTACGATAATGGCCCAAGGAATTTTCTATGCCCTGGAAAATTGAAAAGTGTCATAGATGGGTAGGAAAATTAGGAATTTGAACCCATATTGGAAGCTTGGTAATGACTGTTGTAGAGGGATCGAAAGGAAACTAGGGGGTTATGAAAAATCAACTTTACCCTAGAACCAAGGTCCACGAGCTAAGGCTTTCTAGTAATCTTTTGGTTTAGTGAAAAATACTATAAAAATAACCTAAATATGAAGATGACTTTGCACTTCTTAGACTAAGCCAAATGAATCCACTTATAAATATCAATTGAATGTGGACATAAGCCATTGAAGTGAAAAATGAGGCTTGAATTAGTGTAGAGATGAAGGTATTCCTCCAAATTTGGGTGTGAAATTTCAACAGAAGGCACATCCTTAGCTTTGTCCCCCTAGAAAAACCTAGGAGCCACCTGGGGCTGTTGAGAGTTGGATCCTATTTTGAGGGCATCCTTAAATGACAGAGGCTTCAAATTTGAATATGCCCCACCACCCTAGCTCTGCCATTCACGAATGCAAAAAGAGAGATAGAATCATCCTTCTTGATGCCATAATCTCTGAGTACCTATTCCATCTTAAGTTGCCTTCCTTTGTATAGGAGTGTCATCAAACCCACCAAAATTCATGTCAACTCTTTAATATTGGCTGCAAGCATGAAAAAACCATCAAATACACTAACCACGATGCAAAGGGATTGTCCAGATAGAGATATGAAAAATGTTGGGAATTTTTTGAGATAAGTCTCCCCAATTCCTTCCTCATCTGATTGATTAATTTTTTCAAACAAATTGCATACTTTCTCACCTTTTACTTTCATGATTTTTAACAAACATTTTGTGGGAATTTTTCCCTCTGATGGCCACGTTAGGTATGCTCTTGGCTCCCACATAGACATAATAAATGGGGTTGGGCCCATTAACATTTACACAAATTTATTGGTGAAACAAAGAACCCCCTTGCCCTTGGGTTTTCGTTCAACAACCTCAACTCCATTTTGTCCCAAGGGTTGGTCACTCATAGTATTATTTTTGGATGGACACCTCTGGAGTGAGGAAGGCATGCCCTTCACGCTCACTCTGTTATTGCAACCTGCATATGAAAATATGAGTTCATAGATCTCAAATCGAAAGATGAATTCTCGAGCACTAGTAATATCATGTACCTTCACCTTTTTCTCCTGGTTACACTTAGTTGTAAAGTTAATAAAAATATACTGCAGTGCCAATTTTGACACTGAGGATAATTGTTAAAGTTTCATTAGGAACAATTTAAAAAAAAACAATAACAATTTTTCTTGTTATAGACACAGTAAAAAATGGTTAATAGTTTTGCATTAAAGGTAAGGTTACCTATAATCCTATTTCTAAGGAATTTACTATGATAAGTCTCAATGCGAAAGAATAAAGAGAGATCATTAAACTCATTCACATCAAGATCTAGTTGAAGAAGACAAATTTGGATTTCCTTTTTGAATTTAGAACTCAATAAAATATAATTTCATCCCAATTAATTTATAATATTGGATGAAATAATATGATTATCCTCATCCATATCGATTAGGATGGGTGAGCCGAGGCACAAAGTTGAGGTTCTCCAAGGTGTGCAAGTTCATATATGTAATTGATGCAAACTTCATTAATAAAGTGGGGACAATTGTGATTCCATTCGATGTATGAGAAGTTATAATGGGAAGTCCATACCTTTATGTAAAAGATGTTTAAAATTGATAATGTTTGGTTAAGATGGAAAATATATTTCTATTAATATACATAAAATAAATATGGGCACCTCACTAATAAGCATATACCAAGAAAGGTCATTGATTAATGTATATAAGAAGGTTGTGGCACTATCATTGAGAGAGAATCAACAAGGAGAAAGCAATATGGAAATAAAAGTATACTTGGAAGGATGAGATGACAAACAAAATAAATAGTGGGGATTATTGATCACTACATACAATGAAGTGTTTCAAGAACCCAAATGAATTTTGACTAAAAGGGATGTTGAGCACAAGATTCAATTTTATCAAATTATCCATCACCTAATATTAGATTGTATCGATAATCTTTATTGGAATTGAAATGAAGAAATAGTTGTAGCAACTCTTAAAGCAAGAGGTCATATATCTCATTGTTTCGTCATGTGGGTCACCAATTATCATAGTGCCCAAGAAGGATGAATGTTGAAGAATGTACATTAACTACCAAGTTTTGAACAAGATAACCATAAATAATATAATTGATTGCCGTAAGTTATTGACTTGTTTAATTAATCATGCCAAGAAAAGTACTTCAAGAAGATGGTCCTAAAATCAAGGTATCACCAAGTGAGAGTAAAAAATGAAGACATTTGGAATATGAGATTTAAGATGTACAATTTGTATGGGTTAGCGATGCCTTTTATATTATGTGATGAATTTGCATTTTTTATGGGTTTGATGAATACTATGTTGTGTCCATTTATAGATTCATTTGCAATACTACATTTGGGATTAAAAAACAACATTTACTATGATATTAAATTTGACATAAACCCTTCACGTCATTTTTGGTCTCAAGATTCACTATATCTCCAAAAATAAATGCGCTAATGTTGATATATCAATGTTTATAAATGTCATATAATCATGACGAGATTTCTACTTTAACTTTATTATTATGATCATAATTTTTTAAATACTTTATCAAGGCATTGTTTGTTTTTTTTGTCCATGTAATCATCCTACCCTTTGACTCGTAGGAAAGGGTAACATATTCTTTAGGGCTCAAGGTCATTCAAAAATAAGAATAAAATTCATTACAACAACAAAATCGATATGAACCCAACATGTCACTTGTGGGAATTGAAATTGAGTGGGTAGGATAATACTCATTCCTCCCAACCACCCAATATAAACTCAATTGAATATCAAGGCATGAATTTATTCACATATATATATGATATATCAATGTATGGACTTCATTTTGATTACATCTACATCAAAATCATATAACATATCTACATGAGGTTTAGTTCTAAGGTAAAAGTCAAGAAAATGACCACCGTAGATGAAAAAAACATAATTAGTACAATATTTGGATATCAGACTCAAGGATGATATTAAGATCCCTCTTATAAACCTAACATACAAAGCTACCTAACCTAACCCAACCTACCCAAATAAGCCACCCCTCTATTATGTAATTAATAGGTATTAAATATGATCAATATTCTCACAATTGTCACATGCATAGTTAGAAATTAGGGTTTGTTGGATTGTCCATTTGAGGCACATTTAGGTTTGAAGAATAATAGGGTTTTGTTTTTTGTTCATTTGAAGCATACAAGGGCCATTTTTTAGTTTGTTCCATTCAATTCCTTCCTCCTCTTATGGATTTCAATAGTTGAATGGGTTAAAACCCTAGTGCTGATGCTCTCATTAGAGAAATGGCCTTTTCCATGATGATTACAACCTTAGAGAATACACCTAACTAGGATTTGGAAATATTTAGCGAACACACATTACATGAAAAAATATTAACCTTCAACGCTATCATCAATGGATCCTTGCCAAATTACTATGACGTAGAAGGGTCGCTTTTGAACTTTATGCTAATTCCTATCAAATCCTCATTGTCGTCATAAACCACATCCAATGGGAACACACTATTGGAATATTTGTAAACAAGATTTTGAATGTTGAAAGCACAAGTACGTTCATTATTGGTAGATTTTTAAAAATATATCCAATACAGAAAGGATGTACATCCTTTGAGTGGATACATGGAGTTTTTTTGCTTGATGTATTAGTTCTGATGAAGTTGATAAAGAGAAATTTTATATCTATACTTTTTTTATTAAGATTTGAAATGTTCCAAGAGAGAGAAGTAAAAAAAAAATGATTGAAAAATCATGTGAAGAATGTAATTTCGTAAAATTTTCAAATAAACAATGAAATTACAATTTTTTTCTTAAGGAAAGAAAGTCCACCAATGAAATTCTAACTTGTGTAATTGACACCAAATTTCAAGCATGTTGAGCTAGAGAACATGCTCAAAAAATAATTTTTTGTGGCTAAGAGAATCACATGTATCCCATGGCATCATTTTAGCTCAATTGTTTGACCCAAGACACTAATTTTTTGACACAGCTCAATCATCACATTCCATAAGTATATGATTAAGTAATGACACATCCATTATTGTAGGTCCCATCCTGACAAATGATCATGGAATAACTAATCTAGATTTTTATGATTATAGGATGATGAGACTTGAATTGGAAAATGAAGAATATCCATGCATCTACACTTGAAGGGGAGTTTATTATATACATTTCAATGATGATGTTTAGGAACATAATAAATTATTTTTATAAATATGTGTTATATATAAGTAAACAAAATCCATACTTGCAATACCCTCAAATAAATGCTTTAGTTGATTTTGTTTGTTGTGAGATGCACTTACAAATTATGATTTGGAACATTATGATAGAAGTGTTCCTCTTATATAAAAATGTTAGAAAGTCTCATGGGAGTTTGTTGGTTCAAACCTAATTTAAGTTTACATAGGAGGTTTTCATAGGTAATCATTAGGAACTTCAATTAACAGAGGTTTTTATACATTCAATCCTGACATTGATGGCCCTAAGCTCAGCATGAGCTAGAATCCCTTCACCATCCTAAATTTTTTCTACAAGCTATTAGTTAAATCCCATACTCTAATGTTCATGAACATATTCTTGTGGATTTTGTTTCCCCACACAAGTTGGTTTAACAAAGAAAAATTCATCTTTGATAATATTATTGTGGTCTTTGAAAGAATGGGGTCAAAGAGACGCTTAGGATTGGATGCTCTCTTCATTTTAAAATTGATTTGATAAGACCTACAATAGTGTTGAATGACCATTCATCATCACAATGATGAAGGTACCTACATTTAATTCATTCTTTCTAAGATGGATTATGGTGTTATTATTTGAAATGTTGAACTACATATAAGGTTGCAAATTAGAAGAGACTTATCTATAAGAATTAGAAGTGGAATTGTTTACACTAATTCACTAATTTAGTAATTTATAGATAGGTATTTATATGAATTAGGTTCAAGGAGGGGGATATTATATGTTCACCTATCAAAACATGTTTTTTGAAAGAAAATATTATATACATCTATCAAAACTTGATCTTGTAAGACCATTTTATAGTGAGACCAATTATTTTTCAATGTCCTCACTAATCCTTCCCCATTTTGAGGGTAGATATCTTGTCCAAGGTTTATTTGGAGAATGGATATTTGAATAAATCCTTTTGTCAACCTCTCTACCATCTCGAGCCAATGGAAGCTTTCTCTTAGTTGGGCTCTTGTAGGACTTTGACATTTTGTCTTTTCAAATGAGATACATCTATGGTATATTTGTGCCATTGATATATGGATTTTTACATTCCTCTAAGAGACAGAGAAATAGATTTGTGGACACAATGTGCTTTTGATAATACTTTAACTAGTTGAGATCCTCCATATTATATATATATATATATATATAGAATAATATATATATATATATATATATATATCTGTGTGTGTGTTGTGTGTTTCTTGGTTAAGATGTTTGAGGACCCTTTTATTTCCTTTATGACAATTTTAATAAGTAAACCACATCTTCAATAATATTATTTCTTGAACTTATTTGGGTCATGATAGAAAGATGGGATTTAAAATGTCCAACTTCTCTTTCTCTAATAAGGGGATTTACATGAAGTGGCAGCATTTCTTTGCCTTCTTCGGTGTTGGAATGTTAAAATATACATAGATAAAATATAGGCTTCATGGGCCTCATTGGTGTTGAAATATGTAACTAGGTTCGTTCTTCATAATTACATATGTAATCGGGATTTTATGTATTTGTTGTAAAAATAAAAATAAATTTATTGTTATTCTTGAGGTATGGGTTTCATGCTCAAGGGAAATTAATTTTTAGGTCAAGCACCCATTGAGTTTTTCTAGGGCTTGTCATTTAGTCTACAAGTCAATTAAGTCATTGTCATGTTTTGAAGACCCATTTGGGCTTGTTACATATTGTAAAGAAAATTTATTTGAGTCCAAGTAGATTCAAAAGACACTCCAAGGCCTTGTCATGATGCAAAGATCAAGTTGGCCTTCACAAGTGGACAAGTAGGCCTAAAAGAAGAAATTCAACCTAGTCGGAGACCTATATATAAAGGATAACTCTACCTCACTTGAAAGACTCACACACCACACACAAGTTCGATCAAGGAAAAGAAAAAGGTGCGAAGAAGAGAAGGACAAGAAGAAGATATTTATGGATTATTTTTGGGCTACTACTCTTCACAGGTGTGAAGAAACTAGGTCATCTATTGTAGCAACCAAAGCCGGATTGAAAAAGTAAAGTTAGGGTATAAAATTGTTATTCTTTGCAAGTCGAGTTTCCAAGAAGAAAGAACCAATCCAAGTGAAGGTGAAAAGAGAAGGAAGTCATTATCCCTTCCACACATGCAAGGGTTAGGGTTTCTATAGAAGAAACTACTGAAGGATGAAATTACAGAAGAATTTTCTGGGAGGACAAAGTTACAAAAGAATTTGTTGGGAGGTCGAAATTGCAGAAGAATTTGATGGGGAATCAAAATTGAAGAAGTTATTGAGGTCAAAGTTGCTCGAAGGAAAGATTGTTAATAAGGAAATATTTGACTTGGTATTGGAGGGGTCTTGGTCAAGGGTCATAAGTTTTAGAATTCTTCAATTGAAGTTCTATAAGAAGTGAATAATTATTGTGGGTTTTCCTCTCAAGAGGAGAGGTTTTGGCCTTATATGATCGCCAACATCTTGTCTCCTATTATCTCATTGTTATTTATGATTTGCTAGTTGTTTGATGATATGAACACTAAATATAATAAAGAGAAAAATAAGCTAATTAAGTTAAGTAAAAAGACATTACAAGAAATTATCAAAGTAAGAGAAATCACATAAACTTTCCGCCCCCAGATTTCTCAACAACTGGCTCAAAATGTAGCTTGGTATATCACGTCATTGGTAGTATAATGTTGGTTAATATCAAGGAATGGAAATTGAAGTTAAGAAATACTAAAAATACATATAGAGGGGGGGGGGGGGGGTATACGTTATTGTAAAATATTCATACAATTTAGGTGAATAATTTGTAAATTTTCCTTTATAAATTTTTTTCTAAACCAAAACTTGGATAAATATTATTGCTTAAAATTGTTAGGGGTTGTAGAGAGTGATATAAGATTTAAAATATCCACGTTAGTTTCCATCGTAGGGGGATTTATATGAAGCAACCATTCCTTGCATTCTTGGGTATTTCCATGTTAAAAGCTACATAGATAAGCCAATGGGATTCATGGGGTTCATTGGCTTAAAATGTGGCTTGCTCCCTCACTTCATTAGTAGTATAGATGTTGGTTACTATTAGGGCATGGACATCCATGTTTAGAAAGATCCAAAGCAAACACAGAGAGGGATATACATCTTTTTCAAGTATGCACACAATTTAAGTGAAAATATGTATACATGTTAGGTCAATCATGTCACTTCTACAAACTAATTGTGAAAAATTGGGCTATATAACCTACCCCATTAGATAGTTCACTTTGAGAATGTCAATTTCATGTGTAAATGTTGCATTTCTAAGGATATAGATTTGTTGTAAAATATATGCAAGGATAATTCGTTTGGGGTAGATTTAATAATTGTTATCATTTTGAGGTTGTTTGACTTTGTATTCAGTGTAACTATATACTTACTAGGTTCCCATGTTATTCCTATGGCTTGGGGGGTTCACATCTATTTTATGTGTGGAAGTTGGGTTCCTAGTTGCATGGATTATGCACCAATTGACATTTAAAACTATACAAATTTGGATATTTCATTTCTTCACAATAAGGCATGAACCATTCATATAGGATTTGGAAAATTCATAACAAATTTTATGATCAATCAATAGTAGAAAAATTATTTGAAATCAATATTTTAACTCTTGGCATTGGTTAGAGGACCTTAATGTAAGATACCCCCTCAGTAGTACCTTGAAATTCCCCAACAAATGATTGAGTTTAAAGAAGTTTTTGAGTAAGAGGTTTCATCAAACAAATTGTAATGCACATTGTTGTAAGTATTCTTCATATATTTATTTCAATGTATTGCACACAACACAGTAAGAATATTCTTGACTGTGATTTAAGTCAACAACACTTCAATTATCAAATAACCAGAGAGTACAAAGTTTACTGATGAGAAAAATTAATAGACATATATTTCACTCAAATAAATTGATATAGAGACTGCATACATAAATGGAACAAGAACCTATGTAAGCTCCAACATAATGACAATGGGAGTTTCCTTTGAGCAATGGAAACAAATTAATCTCAGATTTAGAAACCTATGTACAATATTTATATTATCAACAATGGAGTTTATTCTCTTGCCATAAGTGAATGGAGTAGCTCATTCAACCCTCAGGAAACTGAATCAACCTTTAAACCATAGTTGCTTTGTCCCTATTCATCCATGGATATGCACCTTCATCAAAGGAATGAAGCTTGGCCTCAATTAATAGAGGTAAAATGACCCATTGAATACTTAACTCATCTTTCTATAAATGACGTGTTTGTTCCTCAACAAGGGAGTGCCTACAACCATGTTCCTTCAGTGTAGCTCACACTCTTCTATAGTAGAACATGTCCAGCAGCAAGGGTGAATATTCAACTATCATTAGTGTTTTAGTTTAGCTCCTGAAATGGCCATAAAAGCATCCCACAATGAAGAGAAACTTAGCCGTATGCAAAGACTTAACCAAAAAATTATATATAAATATGTGTGCCTCTAAATGGATGAAATTGACTTTCTATTAGAGGTGATATTTGACCCTCTTCTATTAAACTCATGTTTCTTTCAAACACTAGTTTTTTGGCCCTCTTTATTCATAAACTTGACCTCCATATTGTTCATATTTGGCTTGGTTCCTTGGTAGTTTCTTAGGTATTTTCAGCTTGTAAAAGATATATGAAAACTTGATATTATGAGATAAAATCAATTGATAAAACCATGTACCTCCATTACCTTTTGTAAATATTTTTCCCCTTGGTAGTGCAGTGGTGAAATCTAGGTGATTCCACTCCCTTAACCAACTATGAGGTATAGTTTCAACACCAAAGCTAGCAATAGTGGCTAGGGTTTCTCAAACCCTAAGCTTCTTTTCTAAAAAATGCAAGTGATAGAATGAGGAGTGACTCCTCACTTTTCCCTTTGTATAATTTGGTGGCCACTTTTTTATCATTTTACCTTTTTTATTTTATAAATTCACTTTAGGAACTTTTCACTTTATAAATGAAAGTGAGTTTTCATTAGCCTAGGACGTGTCCCCATTTTCGCCCCTTAAGCATTTATAACATTTTTCTTAGGTGAATCATGTTCCTCGATTAAATGTGCTCCCTGCCTTAGCCTACGAGAAATTATTAGGCTAGAAAACCATGTGTTATGTCTCCTATGTAGTTGAGGAAATTACAATCCTCCCCAACCAATATTTCTTTCCCTCAAGGAATTTTAGTTTTGGATGTTTGAGCACCTGTTCACCCTCACAAGTGGAATCCTCAACAGGAAAATCCTTCCACTTCACCAGGTACTCCTTCACATTTCTTCTCCTCAACTTCCACTCCCTTATTTCCAATTTTTTTTGGGACTAAAATTAGCTCTCCTTCCTTATCCAGAAGAGGGAGATTAGTGGAGGTGACTACACACTTCTCCAAGGCCTTTTTGAGGCATGAAACATGGAAGACATTGTGAAATTTTCATCCTTTCAGAAGCTCAAGCTCATGGTCCACTTCCCCAACTCGTCTCAAGATTTTGTATGACTCATAAAATATAGGTTTTAGTTTTTCTACCCCCTTTTTATTGATCGATGACTACCTATGGGGTTGAAGATGGAGGTATACCATGTCTCCCACTTCAAATTTGTTCTTTATCTTGTTCCTATTTGCATATACCTTTCACTAGTTTTGATCCATTTGGAAGTTGTGCTTGAGGACTCGTGTTAAGGAATGTAACTAGTGTATGTTTTCATAATTTTATTGAGTCATGATGTAATGTAGTAAGAAAAATAAATTTTATTATAAAAAAAAATTATTTATTAAGCATGGGTTTCATGCTTTATTATTTTATTTCTAGGTCAAAGCCTCCATTATAGGCTTCTAGGGTTTATGTCATGATTCCTAGTCCTTGTCATAATTTAATAGACCCTTCTTGGGTTTTGTATAAATAATAAATAAATTTATTTTTGTGTCTCTAGTGTTGCTTTTGCCTCCTCCACCAAGTCGACCTCAAAAGGAGTAGAAATTCACTATAAATAAGCAACTACTCAACCTCATTTGGATACCAACCAAGAAAGTTTGATTTACAGTTGCAAGAGGAAGAAAGAAGAGAGAAATACCTAAATAAGAAGGAGAAAACCATAACGAATAAGAAGGAAACACTTTTCAAACAAAATTAATCCGATATTCTCTCTCTTCTGCCACATGTGCGAGTTTTTGGACTGTTGCAGGAAGGATGAAGTTGCAGGCTTGTAGTAGGGCTGAAATTTTGAAGCTGGAAGGGCCGAAATATAGGTTGTTGTAGAATTGAAGTAGTTTGACTAAGGGTTGACCTTTGAAGTTTGGAGGCTGACCTGGTGAATAAAAGGAGGTTCTTTGTCTAGGTATAAGGTCTTGTAGTGGAAGAGTTTGATTTGGCTTTCCCCTTCATAGGGGTTTTGTATTGGTCGAGTGCCTACATATGGTGTAATTGATATTCATGCTTATGAGTTGATATTTGGTTGATGAAAATAAGATTAAAAAAGAACATAAAAGAAGTTAATAATAATACAAGAATTTTGAGAAGTAATTGTCAACATAAGAAAATATTTTTAGTTTTCTAACATGGTATTAGAGCTAAGGTGAAGGAAGAGAATGAAAAAGTTAGCTTGAAGATCTATTGAAAGAATTAAGGATTAAGGAAAGGTTTCAAGGCAAGATCATAAGAACAAGGCTTATTAAAGGTAAGAATCTACATATGAAAATTTATGGAAACTTCAACGAAGTCAAAAAATAAACTATAAGGATACACCAAATATAGAGAATTGAAGAAGAGGATAGATCTCATCCTTGCAAAGCACAAAGTATTGGATTTTGTACTTGGAAAGGTAAAGGAACCCACAAATGATGCAAGAAAGGAAAAATACAAGGAAATTGATATCCTGGCCATGAATCTGATTATAGATGGAGTTAAGGATAACTTAATTCCTTACATATCCAATATAGATACTGCAAAAGGGATGTATGATGCTCTCACCAAACTATTCATCATCAAGAACTTTGAACGAATAGCTATTTTAAAGAATGAACTAAGAATAATGATGATAAAAAAAGATGACACTGTGTCTGCTTATTTTGTGAGGATCTCTCGAATAAGAGATGAGCTCCAAGAAATTGATGAAGTCATACTAGATAAAGATCTTGTGATTACTGTAGTTCTAGGTCTACGAAAATCAGTGTATTTGAATTAGGTGTCAACAGTTGGAAATAAACACCATCCTTTTAAGAAATGTGGAATGCATGTAGTCAAGAAGAAGCTCGCATATCATTAGAAAATAATAGGAAGGAAGATGAAGAGAGAAACACATCCAATGCATATTCTTCTCACTACAAGAAAACAAGAGGACACAAGAAGTTTAAAGGCCCAAGGAAGAAGATTGACCTATCTAAAATTGAATGTTTTAATTGTCATAAGATGGGACACTACAAGAATCAATGTCATGGAAATCCCAAAAGTAAGAAGACAGAAAGAGAAAATTCTATAGTTGCAGATGAAGCTCCACCTAAGAAGAACAAGGTTGAAGAATTTGAAGTTAGGGACTTATATTATTGAGTCTTTTAGGGATACTATCCCTTACATACCCTTCTTATACTTATAACATAGACTATTGTCTTAGGTTTTCTAAAGTTTTCTTTTATGTTTTGATTTCTAGAGTTTATAGACCTAATGTGCCTTGTTAAATTTCTTTGAGTTGTATTGATAAGGTATATGCATCCCTCATAAATAGTGAATTGATCAAATATTAAGAGGTAACCTCCACAATTTTACTAAAGATAAGTATGTTGTTCTTTATTTTCTCTTTCATGGTTGATTTCCTCTATACATCTACCTTTGTTTGTATTGCATACTTATAATCCTTTCTTTATATTTTACTTTGTAGGAAAGTTTGCAAAAATACATAAGGACTATGGATAAATCCGAAGGAATAAATAAAAAGAAAAGTCTTAAATAAATAAAACTCTACAAGGTTTGTTAAAGCAAAACTCAAGGTATGATTTAGATTACAAGTTTTTGTTGTAGATATTCTTCATATAAGAAGGTATGATCGTTTGAAATTAAAAATTTGCTTTATATTACTAACAATTTCATGTCTAGGGTTTGCTATAGAATGATTAAGATTCTATATTGTTGGGGTGATTAATCTCTAGATTGAATCTACCCTTATCATACTATCTCTTGTTGTTTGCTCATTTTGATGAAACCCTAACCTTCAAGGCTCACTATAAAAACCCTCGCCTTTTGATGCTTAGGGTATGTTGAAAATAGTTATAAAACCCTAGTCTACTTAGGGTTTGTTAATATAAGTCTAGAACATATGATTAAATCCTACACTCTTTATAATTAGGGTTTGTTGATATAACCCTCTATGTTTTAGGGTTTGTTGTTGATGTCTAGGTCATATGATAAAATCCTATATTTTTAGGGTTTGGTAAATTATGGTTTATAGCAAAACCCCTTGTAATAGTTAATATAAGATCCTAGGAATGAAAACCTAGGTGCATGTGCTTATATATGCTTGAAAACCTTGTTTGGTCAATTTATTATTGTATATCTAACATTAAATTTTTTTATGTATCGAGGGTTTACGATAAAACCCTAGTAAAGATTGAAGTTAGATTATAGGGTACGATAATGAAACACCTAGAAATATGATGATTTCACTACGATTAATTATAACTTGATGATTGATATCTACAATTTAGTTTTGATGATGAAATCTAGGGTTTGTGACAAAACCCTAGCTAAAGCTATTACAAGAAGCCTAGGGGATGTAACCCTTATTATATACCTAATAAGTTTAGGTTTTTCATATCTAAAGTTGTTTTTCTTGTTCAAATATTTTGGATGCTCCCATTGTGATAACATGCTAACCCTATTTTAATATAATTGACTTTATGCTCTAATATATGTACTTGGTTATTCTTGTTGTTGAATAATTGAAGGTATATGGTATTCAATACGTTGAAGATACCTCATACTTGTTGATAACTTGATGATGTTGTTTAGCATAATGAAAAGAGGGAGTTGTAAGAATAATGCTGATATTAAAGATAAAGATATGATATTGTTTCCATTAAAAGAAGGTTGTTTATGAAGAAATGAAGGTTTGAAAAGTTGAAGTTTATTCAATGATATGATGATACAAATAAAAGAGCATGTATAATTGTTTATCTCCCTAAGTTGAGAGGGAGATTGATGAAGGAAAGTGTATATCCTCCATAGTTAAGAAAGAGGACATGATCTTGGAAATATGAAGAATATCGATAAGGAAAATAAATAAATAAGACAAAGGAATAGATAAAGATTTGGATATTTTAAAGTATTAAGTTTGAGGTTGGTGCTGTTGAAGAAATTGAAGAAAGAATATTCCATAAAGACAAGTTTAGATATTATGATGACCTGAAGCAACATCAGAATGATTGAAAATCCCACATGTTTGTGCTAACACACACACACATTGAATGTTTATTACTAATTCAGGTTGTTATTGTGTAGGATCTCTCCATAATAAGTTCAAATATTTAGAAGCATGCTTGGATATTGTTGCTTTAGTTTATAGGGAGAGATGAAGAATCTTGGGTTTTGTGTCTATATGATGTTTGAGAGGAAATCTTGCCAGCCTATGATGATTTATGGATCCCGAAGAGGAAGTATCATTGGTCTTGTGGAGCTTTGACCTTGGATATGATACCTAGATCCTTGTGGGTTGGTGTTAGAGATAAATCTCGATGGTACGTATAGTGGCTAAAGCTTGGAATACACCTTAGTCCCAACCGGTTAGATACGTTAGTCAAGTAACTAATCTTTAGCGTTGCCTATGCTAGGACTCTTCGTAGAACATATCACTTTGAGTTCATCCTTGTACTTATACATATATGTATGATTATGAATACCTCCCTAGTTAAGAGGGAGTGTTGAAGAATGTAGCTAGTGTCAATCCTTAGAATTGTATTTGAGTCATGATGTAATGTAGAAATAAAAATAAATTTCATTATAAAAGAAAGTTATCTATTAAGCATGGGTTTCATGCTTTATTATTTAATTTCTAGGTCAAAGCATCCATTGTAGGCTTCTAGGATTTATGTCATGAGTCCTAGTCCTTGTCATCATTTAATAAGCCCTTCTTGGGATTTGTATAATTAAGAAATACAATTATTTTTTATCTCTAGTGTCATTTTTGTCTCCTCCACCAAGTCGGCCTCAAAAAGAGACAAGTCAGCCTCTAAAGTAGCCAAAAACCACTATAAATGAGCAACTACTTGATCTCATTTGTATACCAACCAACCAAGTTTGATGTGCAGTTACACGAGGAATAAAGAAGAGTGAAATACCTAAAGAAGAAGGAGAAAATCCTAGCGAAGAAAAAGGAGATACTTGTTAAGAAAAAATAGGCCTAAATTCTCTCTCTTCTGATACATGTGTGAATTTTTGGATTATTGGAGGAGGGCTGAAGTTGCGGGTTTGTAGTAGGGCCAAAATTCTGAAGTTGGAAGGGCCGAAATCTGGGTTGTTGCAGGATTGAAGCATTTTGACTAAGGGTTGACCATTGAAATTTTGAGTTTGACTTGGTGAATAAAAGGAGATTCTTTGTCTAGTTCTAAGGTCCTGGATTGTCTCAGTTTGATTTGAATCTATTAATGGAAGAGTTTGACTGGGTTTTCCCTTTCATAGAGGTTTTTCCTTGGCTGAGTGCCTACATCGTGTGTCACTAATCTTCATGCTTTTGATTTGATAGTCCCTTAATGAAAATAAGATAAAATACATAAAAGAAGTCAATAAGAATACAATATTTTTCACAATTAATTGTCAACATAAGAAAATATTCCTGCCTTTTTGATTTTCTAACAACTCAAAGGATATCCTTACTCTCTTGAATATCATATTTAGTTAAAGGGGAATGGCTATTCCTAAATACACGTTCTACAAATGTTGGGGCATCGTATCTGTACAATGCTTTGAAGGGTGTATACCAATAGACATGTGGAAATTAGTGTTGTAGTAGTTCTCCACCAAATGCAACCACTTGTCTCATGCCTTTTGTTGGCCAGATACATAGTTCCTGAGATATCCCTCCAACCACTTGTTGGCTATCTTGGTTTGTCCGTCAATATGTGGGTGGGAACTACTGCTCCGTGTTAGGTCCATTTCCGCTAGTATGAATAAATATTTCCAGAAGCCACCCATAAATATATTTCCTTTGTTTCTCATGATGTTCTTCGACAACCCATGCAATTGAAAGACCTCCTTGAATAATAGCTCAGCTACCTATGTTGTTCAATATTTAGATGGCATGGAAAATAAGTGTGTGAACTTCATAAGCCTTTCCACCACCACATATATGCAGTGTTTACCCTGCACCTAAGGTAGCCTAGTGATAAATTCCATAGAAATTCTCTCCCATTTTTTCTTAGGGATAGGAAGTGGTTGTAACAATCCTATCAGGTGAGTGTGTTCAACTTTGTTCTACTAGAAAATGTTGCATTTTTTCACAAATCTCAATACATACAACTTGAGGCCCTTCCAAGTGAATTTCTCCCTGATATACCTATAAGTATTTAAATATCCCAGATATCCTGCGAAGGGTGAGTTGTGAGTTGCCTGCATAATTTTCTCCCTGAGTTGTGGTTCTGGAAGAAAATAGATCTTGTTCTTATAATAACTGATAACGTCCACGACCCGATATTGTCATCCTAAATCAATCCCTCCAAAACCTCACAAGATAATATATATATATATATATATATATATATATATATATATATATATATATATATATATTACATATATAATATAATATATATATATATATATTATATATATATATACATATAATATATATATATATTATATATATATATGTATATATGTATATATGTATATATATATATATATATATATATATATATATATATATATATATGTATATATATGTATATATATATATATATATATATATATATATAATATATATATATATATAATATATATATATATATATATATAAATATATATATATATATATATATATATATAGATATATATATATATATATTTTTTCTACAAGCAACAATGACCTCCAATAATCTCTTATCTCCTTGAGTGAGAGAGTGGGTGGCATCCTTGAGAGGGCATCTGCAACTACATTGTTTCTTCCCTTGACATACTCGATCTCAAAGTCAAAGGGTTACAATTTGTTGACCTAATTTTGTTTGTTGAAATTATGATGCATGTATTGTACTTGATAGCAACCCACTTGTAGCAGAAAACTCACTTCTCTATGGTAACTAGATGAATCTACTTAACTAGATGAATCTACAGGAGAGATATACGATGTTACAGAATGCATGGCAATTGTGTTTACAGATGTGACAAAATACAAGGCAATTCAAAGGAATCATTTCAGAAGTAATATGGAAAATTACAGTGTAACAGGTCTATTCAGAGGTAACATGGTATTGGTCTAGAAGAATAGGAAGATGGAACTAAGTTCTACTGATCAGAATAAAGAAGTTGAAAGAAAAGGATGGTGTAAAGCAGTTTAAGATGTGTACGCAGGTCCACTTTGTCAAAAAAACATATAAAGGTGGGTTCATAGAACAAAAAGGGCGTATATGTCTGGACACACTTTCACTAGAGGAAAAACACATATAGGTTGGAAAATCAAGGAATTTCAAGAGTAGAGAATACCAGGCGTCAATACCATGGTATTAGCCCACAATATTGAGTGGAGTAATGACTATTTGATCCCGTCCAAGAATACCACAAATCCTAAGTGTGGTTTTGGTCTGAGGTATTGTTCCGAGGTTTTGGTAAGAGGTATTGACAAAGGATCTAAGTATACAAGGAGGAGAAGATCAAAGGGATAAGTGCACAAGAGATGAATATCTTATGAAGTGTTAGATCAAAGGAAAATATGCATGTTATGGGTTTCTGATGCTTTGCTTGATCTAGACTAAGTATGCACCTGAGTGTTTGATGATGGATAATATCTAATGATGGATCAGGATCATAATGACTTATCATTATGTGATCTGATAATGGATAGGCTAGATCTGATTGCTAACGCACATCTTATCGTTTATATGTAATGATATGGGTATGTCTGAAGTATGGAATTGCAACGAAGTTAGAAGTAAGTATTTGAATATCTATACGCTGGTTCACTTTGGTGAAGGTGCGTATACAATCTGGATCGGCTCTTCCAAGTAGCGTATGCAAAATAAAAGATTGATGTTCAGGGATGAATGATCTCTCAGATCAATGTTGCTGTTGTACTATTGTTTGTTAATGATGTCTTCTGTTAGGCCCCTATACTACTAGTGTAACCCCTTACTATTATTAGTACAACCCTCTTATTATATTGATGTGCCCCATAGAAGCCGACTATTGTTATTATTGTGCCCTTACATTATTATTGTTATGTAGGCTCTGATTATATAATGACCCCTTAGACTCCTATATATAGAAAGGAGGTCTTTTCATTTGAATCATCTAAGAATTGTCCATTTATGTAATGTAAAGGAGGTTTCCCCCTCGAAGAGGCTGAATTCTAAGGCGTTGATCTATCTTTTTTATCTTTTCTTGAGCTGGTTTCATAACATTTGGTATTAGAGCTTTGGATTCTAGGGTTTCGCTGCTCCAAATAGGTCATCGTGGAATTATCGCTATAACATTTTTTTCTGTGACGTTTCAGATGTCAAAAACAAAACCCATTTGAGAAGACATCGTGCTAAATCTCGGGTCCAAATTTCAGATCTTTTTGCGCTATATTTTCGGATATATGAAATGAGGAAGTTGGTCTTTTTGCAGAATCCTAAATTACATTCAAAACAGGTGACCTAGGGAAAATCGTCATAACTTTCGCTCTGAGCATCATATTGAAATTTCGTAAGAAGGTATAGAAAGAGGACAACATGTAGTTGCTTGTATGTAGTTTTTAGAGCCAAAGGTAAAAACAGGGACACGTGTCACGTCGTACAAGTTTGCTCTACTGAATTACTCTATAATCAGGTGACTGTGGGAGATTTGGCATAACTCTTCACTGGAGAATCCAATTGGGGTCAGATTGGTGGCATTTGAAAGAGGACATAGAGGACTACTGCAAGTCGTAGTTTCAGAACTTAAAGATTTGAAAGTACCGAGTTACAGTCATTTCAAGATCGAGCTCCTAAAATCAAGAAAAAGCAAGATGAGGAAGTTTGATGGAAAGGATCCAGTAAATTGGATATGTCAGATGGAGCAATATTTTGATCTACATGGTGTACCACTGTTACAAAAGGTATGTATTGCATCTTCATATTTAGAACCGGATCAATTTTTCTAGTATAAAGGGCTCTGTTCTCATAAAAAACTTGTTACGTGGTCAATTTTCACGGAGGAAATGATAGCACATTATGAGGATACAAAGAGCAACACCTTCTTTAGAGCAACACCACAACAATTGGAAATAGTAAAATGGCTTTGTTACATATTGGAAACTAAATTATGGCAACAAGGCACAACTATAAAGATGGAAGTGTTGTTTCTCCTAGCCTTCCACAACCTACAAGGGTTACACCACAACAATTGGAAGAAAAAAGAGAAAAAGGGCTTTGTTACAATTGTGATAGCAAATGCACTAAAGGTCATAAGTGTGTTGAGAAGAAATTATTTTACATAGATTATGAAGATGAGGAAGAAAAGGATCAAGAAACATCAAAATAAGAGGATATACGCCAGGACCCCACCCCAGAGAAAGAAGAAATGAATCAAACCATATCTTGTAAAGCATTGGCAAGAATTACCACTCCTCAAACTCTCAAGATAGAACGACATATCAAGAAGAAAAATGTGCAAGAAGTGAAATATCACATCAAGAAAGAAGAAATGAATCCAACCATATCTTGTAATTCATTGTTCGAAATTACCACTCCTCAAACTATCAATATAGAAGGACATATCAAGAAGAAAAATGTTCAAGACGTGAAAGATCACAACGAGCATCAAGAAATGAATCTAACCATATCTTGTAAAGGATTGGAAGAAATTACCACTCCCCAAACTCTAGAGATAGAAGGGCATATCAAGAAGAAAAAGGTTCAAGTGGTGAAAGATCACATTGTGCATCAACAACAAGTTCTCCAACTTTTAAAGAATAATGCCACTTTGTTGCAAAATCAAACGAAACAATAGGTAGATCAACATTGTAGTGAAAAATGTTTTTATGTAGGTGATTGGGTATTTTTACTGCTACATCTCAAGCAAGCTATTTATGAGAAGGAAATGTTGGCAATACTACATGCACTTAAAAAATGACGACCTTACCGAATGGGAAGACTCTTCAAGAATGAGGATGTGGAAGCATTGTTGTGTGTTATTTCTATTATCCAACTAGATTGGATAAATGAAGCAAGGGATGAATGGAAGAAGGATGAAGAAGTATGGCCACTTATTCAAAAGTTGCAAAAAATCCCAATTCAAACAATATTTCCAGAAATTGAGGAGGAAGGAAAAATCATATTGGAACCTGGAGCAGTCACAGAAACAAGAACCCGACAGCTACGAAATCAATCAATTTCAGAGTATCTCATCAAGTGGAAGAACTTACCCGCTGAAGATTCCACATGGGAGGACAATAATTTTATACAGAAGCATCAAGAACTACTCATGTGTTGAGGACAACACTTTTTGAAGGAGAGGGCATGTTAGGCCCCTATACTACTAGTGTAACCCCTTATTTTTATTAGTACAACCCTCTTATTATATTGATGTGCCCCATAGAAGCCCACTATTGTTATTATTGTGCCCTTACATTATTATTGTTATGTAGGCTCTGATTATATAATGACCCCTTAGACTCCTATATATAGAAAGGAGGTCTTTTCATTTGAATCATCCATGAATTGTTCATTTATGTAATGTAAAGGAGGTTGCTCCCTCGAAGAGGCTGAATTCTAAAGCGTTGATCTATATTTTTTATCTTTTCTTGAGCTGGTTTCATAACATCTTCTTAGATCTGAAAGTAGAACTGAATGTATAAGGAAATTGAGTCTGATTGATTGATTGATTGAGAAATAAGGGTGATCCTTGTTGCTATCTGTTTATAACTTTGTAATCTGATAGTAGATCTTTAGAATTTCATTGATTGGTATAGTTTGTGGTTCAGAGTTTTTATGGTTCAGTATATTTAAAGGTATATGTAGGTTGGGCTAAAGGAAGTAGCATATACATGCAGTTTGGCTTCATTGAATGAGTGTATACATTCTGACATATGAATTTTGGGGATACAGTTGGTTCTGGTTGTTGATGCAGTGTTCTGGGTTCAGATCCGTGTACTGGTTATAATGATCTATCCGTTCCACTTGTTTGATTAAGTTTGAATGAATGGTTGATTCAGTTGTGTAAGAGATTTAATGATTGTTCGATTTAGTATGTAAGAGATTTCAGTGATTGTTTGATTTAGTATGTCAGAGGTTTCAGTGGTTTTTTGGTTCAGTATGTCAAAGGTTTCAATGATTAATTGATTCAGAGATGGATGATTGGGTTTCAGTTATATCAGAGATTAATGACTGAGTTTCAGTGATTGGTTGATGCATATGTATTTGATGGATGTATTGCAGTGGTGATTGATTTTGAGCTTCAATGTTACTAATGGGTCCAGTATGAAAATTTGATGAAATGTGGCCTACATATTGTGTTGTTGTGTATGAGGAGTATCCAGTATGAAAATTTATGAAACGTGGTCCCTGGAGGATACTGAGGGTTGGAGCCTTCACTAAGGAAGTTGAAGCTTCCTGCCAGTAGTGGTTGGTGATTTGATAAGCGGGTTGGAGCTCCCTTTCAGTAGAAACTAGAGAATGAGTGAAGGTTGGAGCCTTCTATAGGTAAACACCTACACACTAGTAAACATATCGACTAGTACAAGAGCTAGGAGGTTGTAGCTCCCTTCTAGTAGAAACTAGAGAATGAGAGAAGGTTGTAGCCTTCTACAAGTGGGTGCCTGCATACCGGTATGAGTCTTAACTGGTACAATATTGTAAACAAATTATTCTTTATATTAAAAGAAGACAAAGATAACAACGAAGCTGGTTTTTCTCCCGCATTGGGTTTCCACCTTAAATCTTTGTGTTCATGTGTGTTTCTTATGCATGATGGTTTATTATGTTATTACTGCACATGGTTACTATTTAATGTTTGATAAAGTACTGATGCACTGATTCAAGATCAACATATGATGAATTAACTGAATCATAAGTTCACTAGATATATGTTGGTTGCCTTAAGAACAGTTACATGCACACGAAAGTTCCCTTCACTGAAGTAGCATATATAAATCAGATTATGGAAACAAAAAGTTATAGATCTATAAATATTGATTCATCCCCCCTTCTCAGTATTATTTCCAACAATTGGTATCAGAGCAAGTCCTTTAGCAGAAGCTTGATTGCTTGAAGGAGATCTATAGTATCAATGGGAAAGAAGCAAAAGAAGAAATCACCTCAAAAGAAGAAGACATCTCAAAGGAATAATAACAGTGGGAGAGACGATTGGCCATTATGTGGAAGCAACTCTTCATATTCAGAATCACCTCAAAACGAAGATAAAAAAGAAAAAGAACTATCAGGTATGAATTTGTTGTTCTCTGGTGATACATTCCATTGTTCATTTGAAGATAATGAAAGTGACAATGAAACAACTGAATTTTCTCTTATAAGTGAAAGAGAAAGAAATGAAATAGAGGCAGAATTTAAAAATCTCACAGACACAATTATAGATCAAAAAGATCTAATTGAGAAAAGGGAATGTGCCTACAAAGAAGAAGTTACTAGGTTAAAAGCCCAGTTGGAGGAAGGAAACAAAATAAAGAAGCAATACAAAGAAAATGAAGATCAAAGTCAAAGGCTGCTGGATGAAGTGACATCATTGCGAAATGAAGTGAATGAAATGGACACAACAACCTAGGAACTTATAGAAAGAACCAGCTACTGTGAAGGTCTTGAAGCTATGGTTGTTTCTCTAAAAGAAGATCTCAAAAATTCAAATAACCAGAATGAAGAACTACTCCAAGAATCTGAAGAAAAAGAAAATGAAGTTCTCAAATCAAGGCAAAAACTGGAAGAAGGAAGAAAAGCTAAAGATATCATGAAGAAGCAGTTTCTTGGGAAGGAAGAGCAATATTAGGTTGAGGTAAATATCTTGAAAGGTAAATTAGAAGAAAAGGATAAAATTTTATGATTTCAAGATAGTACAAGATTTTGGATGATATTCTTAGTAGTCAAAGGTCTCCTACCATCAAATCTGGTCTTGGCTTTCATGAAACTATTAAAGGTGAATCTAGCTCACAAACTGAAGCAAGAAACTCTAGTGCAAAATATGAAATGCTCAACAAGGAGATAAGAGGTCAACCCCATTAAACACCAAGGAAAGAAAGTCTTCAAAGAAAATCATTTACTCCAAACCATGGAAGTGCTAATAAATTATTTCCTTTGATGAATACTATTGAATGTTTCATATGTTATAATTTGGGACATGTTGCAGCTAGATGCAAAAATAGAATGATTCAAGCTAATAACCGTCACACAGAAAGACCATCAGCTTCCAGGTACTTTAAGCGATATTTTTTACAAAGCCATTAACTGATATAGAGGGAATATGAAACATATAAGATGTTATGATTTTAAAAAGTTTGGGCATATAGAAAAAGAATGTAGGAGAAAATTTCGGCCAACATACGAAAAGGAGAAAACATCATCACACTCCAAGGTATGGAAGAAGAAGGAAGTAAAACTAGAAATATATGGCATAGCTCAGTATACAAACAGAACAAACTCAGGAGGAACTGAAAGTATGAAATTTCAATGTTCTAATTCTCATATGTAGTTATCATGAAGATAAGTCACGTATATATGTGAGTTCGAAGCTGCACAATCATGTATAAGTTGGTTTGATGAAGAAGCAGTGGGACAAACTCAGAAAAAAGATCTGATATGGTTAAGACAGTTATCAATTATCTTTTCTATCTTGATGATTGATGACTATAGTTTGTGGATGTTATTTAGAAGTTCTTTTGACCCTCATAAGTTGTTGATGACTTGATGTTCAAGGGAAGAATATTCTATGCTTCTAATAATGCATTGTTGGCATTATCTTTAGAAGTGTTTGGTACATAACGATTCTTATCAATGGTGAGGATGCTTATGTTGTTGAAGTGCTTAAATGATACATCATGCTATGCTGTAGCCATAAGTTGCCTATGATGAAATCTCAGATGATACTTATATTTCTTGAGCCACATAATTATTATTCAGATTAGATTTATAGATAGTGAATGACTTTTTGATGATGCATACATTACATATGATATGTTGCTTACATGGTAATATTTGTAAGGACAAGGAGAAGTACAAAGCTTGAGTACACAACTTCATTATTTGATGATGAGTCACTCATTTCTTTTATACTGCTATCATCATGCCTTCAAAGATGCATAAAGTTCATATGGTGCAGTTATGATGTAGGATTCCTGTAGTTCTTGGCTCTCACATGGTTGAGGATTGCTGATGTTGATGGTATCAAGAAATCTTGAGAAATGACTATGAGCTCATGGTTTGCTAGATACATATTGCAATCTCTTTTATGGATACAAATTATGCTCGATACATGAATGATTACTTAAGTTGCATATTGATAAATATTGTTGGTTGACCAAGAGAATGGTGTTATTGCAAGTCTCATATAGACAACTATTTGAAGATATGGATATTTGGATACATGGCTCACTTACTTTATGATGATAGGTTTGATACTCCCATATGTTGATTATCATGGTGTGGGATGTTCCCTAGTGATGGTACATGGTTGATATATTGAGGGTTCTTGTGGAAAGATCATGTAGTTCTTGATGATGATTTTATGATCATAGATGAAGACTTTTGTGTTTTCACATACATATGATATGATGTGAATGATTTTTTGGATATGACATATGACATATGCTTAGTTGATTCATGAAAGGTCATGTAAGGACCTTTATACTAAGGAAAAAAAGCAAGTTGATCTTGATGAGATCAAGAGGATGAGTTGATATTTATATGTGGCATACTTTGATGATATTTACATTGTCATATCTTGGGAAATGATGATGGACATATACAGGTTGCTGGTATGGATGTTGCTGACAGATGCTTATGGTGCAAATCATATATGGTGTATGATAGTTGCTGATGACTATCATGGTCTTGTTTAGATCTTTGGTCTATAAATGTCATGTATATCATTCGATGTAAAGGTCATATAAAAACTCATGATGTAATAATATGTCTCTGTCTATCATAGTCGTTTAAAGAGTCATTTTTGGTCATATGATGTAATTTGTACCCCCACTATGCATGGGAAGGATGATGTAATAATTTCTATATTTTAGTCATGTATAAGCATTTGGTATATCCCCATTTGGTTGGGTAGATGAGTCAAATTTGGTATATCCCCACTTGGTTGGGAGATTGATGTATGTATGAGCCATTGGTGATAGGAAGGTCATACTCACATAGTTGAGTTATAGAGTCATGTTATTCTTTTGGAAAATATTTTTGCAGACTCTGCATGTGCTCAGGGAGAGCATGGACGGTTTAATGCATCTCAGCATGTACAAAGGGGGAGTTTAGTCAGAGAATTTAACATGTGCATGGGGGAGCATTATCAATGTTCATATTCAGCTATTCAAATATGGAAGTATTCATTTTGGTCAGCACTTTTCCCTTGATCTTAAAAGGGGAGAATATCTTGGTCCGCCCTTTGCCCTTGATGTCAAAGGGGGAGAGTATTTTGGTGTTTCTTGATATCTCTAATTGGTTCAATAGCTTGCAGTAATCAACACCAACATGGTTGCCATAAATTACAAAGGGGGAGATTGTTGGCATTATGATGCATGTGGTGTAATTAAATTGATGGCAACCCACTTGTAGCATAACAACTCACTTGTATATGGTAACTAGATGAATCTACAGGAGAGATATCAGATGTGACAAAATGCATGATAGTTGTGTTTACATATGTGACAAAATATAGGTCAGTTCAAAGGAATCATTTCAAAATTAATATGGAAAATCACAGTGTAATAGGTCTATTCAGCGGTAACAGGGCATTGGTCCAGAAGAACAGGAAGATGGAACTAAGTTCTACTGATTAAAATAAAGAAGTTGAAAGAAAAGGATGGTGTAAAGCAATTTAAGATGTATACACAGGTCCAATTAGTCAAAACAAGGTATACATGTGGGTTCCCAAAACAAAAAGAGCATATATGTATGCACACACTTTCACAAGAGGAAAATCGCGTATAGGTTGGAAAATCAAGGAATTTCAAGAGTAGAGAATACCAGGGGTCAATGCAATGGTATTAGCCCACAATATTGAGCCGAGTAACGAATATTCGATCCCATCCAAGAATACCACAAATTCTAAGTGTGGTTTTGGTCCGAGGTATTAATCCGAGGTTTTTGGTCCGAGGTATTGGTCCGAGGTTTTTGGTTCGAGGTATTGGTTTGAGGTTTTGGTCCGAGGTCTTTGATCTAAGGTATTGGTCCGAGGTTTTTGGTCCGAGGTATTGGTCTGAGGTTTTGGTCCAAGGTTTATGGTCCGAGGTATTTTTCCAAGGTTTTGGTTCGAGGTATTGAAAAATGATCTAAGTATATAAGGAGGAGAAGATCAAAGGGCTAAGTGCACAAGAGATGAATATCTTATGAAGTGTTAGATCAAAGGAAAATATGCATGTTATGGGTTTTTGATGCTTTGCTTGATCTAGACTAAGTATGCACCTAAGCGTTTGATGATGGATGAGATCTAATGATGGATCAAGATCATAATGACTTATCATTATGTGATATGATAATGGATAGGCTACATCTGATTGCTAACACATGTTTTATCCTTTATATGTATTTATATGGGTATGTCTGAAGTCAATAATTGTAATGAAGTTATATGTAAGTATTTGAAGATCTATATGTTGGTTCGCTTTGGTGAAGGTGTGTATACATGCTGGTTCGGATCTTCCAAGTATTGTATGCAAAACAAAATCTTGATGTTCAGGGATGACTGATTTATCAGAACAATGCTGCTATTTTACTATTGTTTGTCAACGATGTCTTATTAGATATGAAATTAGAACTAAATTTATAAGGAAATTGAGTTTGATTGATTGATTGATTGAGAAAGAAGGATGATCCTTTTTGCTATCTTTTTAGAACTCTGTGATATGACTGTAGATCTTCAGAATGTCACTGTTTGGTATAGTTTGTGGTTCAGAGTTTTTATGGTTCAATATCTTTAAAGGTATACGTAGGTTGGGCTAAAGGAAGTAGCGTATACATGCATGTTGGATTCATTGAAGGAGTGTATAGATTCTGACATATGAATTTTGATGTTACAGTTGGTTCTGGTTGTTGATGCAGTGTTCTGGGATCAGATCTGTGTATTGGTTACAGTGATCTATCTGTTCTAGTTGTTTGATTAAGTTTGAATGAATGGTTGATTCAATTGTGTAAGAGATTCAATGATTGTTTGATTTAGTATGTCATAGGTTTCAATGATTGTTTGATTCATTATGTCAGAGGTTTCAATGATTGTTTGATTCAGTATGCTAGAGGTTTTAGTGATTGATTGATTCAGTTATGGTTGATTCAGAGATTGATGACTGGGTTTTAGTTATATCAGAGGTTGATGATTGAGTTTCAGTGATTGGTTGATGCATATGCATTTGATGGATGTATTGTAGTGGTGATTTATTTTGAGCTTCAATGTTACTAATGGGTCCAGTATAAAAATTTGGTGAAATGTGGCCTACATATTATGTTGTTGTGTACGAGGAGTATCTAGTATGAAAATTTATGAAACGTGGTCCCTGGAGGATATTGAGGGTTGGAGCCTTCAATGAGGAAGTCGAAGCTTCCTACTAGAAGTGGCTGGTGATTTGAGAAGGGGGTTGGAGCTCCCTTTCAGTAGCAACTGGAGAATGAATGAAGGTTGAAGCCTTCTGTAGGCCAGCGTCTATGTACTAGTAAACATATCAACTAGTACAAGAGCTAGGGGGTTGTATCTCCCTTCCAGTAGAAGCTGGAGAACGAGAGAAGGTTGTATCCTTCTACAGGTGGGTTCCTATATACTAGTATGAGTCTGCACCACTACAATATTGTAAGAAAATTATTCTTTATATTAAAATAAGAAAAAGACAATAACATCAAGTGGTTTTTCTCCCACATTGGGTTTCCACCTTAAATCTTGGTGTTCATGTGTGTTTCTTATGTGATATGGTTTATTATGTTATTACCGCACATGGTTACCATTTAATGTTTAATAAAGTACTGATGCACTGATTCAAGATCAACATATGATGAATTAACTGAATCATAAGTTCACTGGATATATGCTGGTTGCCTTAATTTAAAAATCTAATAGACACAATTAGAGATGAAAAAAATCTAATTGAGAAAAGGGAATGTGCCTACAAAGAAGAAGTTACCAGGTTAAAATCCCAGTTGGAGGAAGGAAACAAAATAAAGAAGCAGTACAAAAAAAAGGAAAATCAAAGTCAAAGGCTGCAGGATGAAGATACATCATTGAGAAATGAAGTGAATGAAAATGACACAACAACCAAGGAACTTATAGAAATAACCAGCTACTGTGAAGGTCTTGAAGCTACGGTCATTTCTCTAAAAGAAGATCTCAAAAATTCAAATAAGCAGAATGAAGAACTACTCCAAGCATTTAAAGAACAAGAAAATGAAGTTCTTGAATTAAGGGAAAAACTAGAAGAAGGAAGAAAAGTTGAAGATATCATGAAGAATTAGTATCTTGAAAAGGAATAGCAATATCAGGTTGAGGTAAATATCCTAAAAGGTAAATTATAAGAAAAGGATAAACTTTTAAGATTTCAAGATAGTACTAAGATTTTGGATGATATTCTTAGTAGTCAAAGGTCTCCTACCATCAAATATGGTCTTGGCTTTCATGAGACTATTAAAGGAGAATTGAGCTCACAAAGTGAAGCAAGAAATTTTAGTGAAAAATCTGAAATGCTCAACAAGGAGATAAGAGGTCAACCCCATCAAAAACTAAGGAAAGAAAGTATTCAAAGAAAATCATTTACTCGTAACCATGGAAGTGCTAATTGATTCTTTCCTTTGATGAATAATGTTAAATGTTTCATATGTCATAATTTTGGACATGTTGCAGCCAGATGCAAAAATATATGATTCAAGCTAATAACCGTCACACAAAAAAATCATTAGCTTCCAGATATTGTTTTTCTTGAAATATGTTTGGTCACAAAGCCATTAATTTCTATAGATATGAAACATATAAGATGTTATGCTTGTAACAAGTTTGAGCATATAGCAAAAGAATGCAGGAGAAATTTTTTGCCAACATACTAAAGGGAGCAAACATCATCACACTCCAAGGTATGGAAGAAGAAGGAAGTACAACAAAAAATATGTGGCATAGCTCAGTATACAGACATAACAAACTTAGGAGGAATTGAAAGTATGAAATTCCAATGTTCTAATTATCATACATAGTTATCATGAAGACAAGTCACATATATACGTGTGTTCGAAGCTGCGTAGTCACATATATGTTGGTTTGATGAAGAAGCAGTGGGACAAACTTAGAAAAATGATTTGATATGGTTCAGACAATTACCAATTATCTTTTATGTCTGGATGATTGATAACTACATTATGTGGATGTTATTTAGAATTTATTTTGACGCTCATAAGTTGTTTATGACTTGATGTATAACTAGTTGATGATGATGCCTTGATGATGCTTACTGATATATGTAATGATCAGATCTGACAGTGAATAGGTGGCAGAAGTTTAGGGGGAGAATATGCTATGCTTCTAATAATGCATTGTTGGAATTATGTTTAGAAGTCTTTGGTACATAAATATTCTTATCAATGGTGAGGATGCTTATGTTGTTGAAGTTTTTAAATGATACATCATGCTATGCTGCAGTCATAAGTTTCCTATGATGAAACCTCAGATGATACTTATATTGCTTGAGCCACATAATTATTGTTCAGATCAGATTTATGGACAATAGTCTTATAGAAATATTTGGGCACTGCAACCCCAATCACATATGTCCATAAAACAAGGGTTTCTAAGTCCCTAAAAGTGTTGTTTCATACCCTAAAGGAGCAAGGTCAGCTGATTACATCATCTCCTAGAAGTTCTCCATGAAAAACCGTTCAGAACTGGTCAAACTGGACCATACAGACTACTCAGTGCTAAGGGTGCGATGCATCTCACCTGCTACATTCAAAAAGTGTGATGCATACTGAAAGCCCTTCTGTGGGGTGCGATGAGCGAGAGTAGACAAATGGCAGAAGTAGTTGGCTAGGTGGAAACCCAGAGAATCTTCTAGAAACAGCCCATTTGACACTTGCCTCTCTGAATTTGCCTAGGGATGAGTAAGAGATCATGAATCTCCAAGTGGAACCAAGAACTATCAGAGAGAGGACACTAATCAAAATCTCGGAAGCTGACTCACCCACTTGCAAACATCTATATATGGATCCCTCATCCTAGAGATCCAGAGGCTGGAATCTTGTATTTGTAAGGAAGTTCTGTTGATTTCTTGGTGGAACATCATAGTGTTGGGTGATCTAAGCTTTTCATGAGGTGAAGAAGGGCTTTCATGCTGGGAGGATGACGCTGGGTCAGATCAATGAGTTGTAATCCTCTCTTCTACTCTTTCTATCAATAAAGCTATTTGAGTTTTCCTCCACATTCTTGTATGTTTGAGTTGATATATGCATTTGTGTGGTCAATATATATCTGGTCCTATATCATTTATGATTGTAGATCTCTATGCTTTGATGGTATTATGCTGCTTTGACTTTATAGGTGCTCTTTGAAGCGGGACAAGCAAGGAAGGAGCGACAAAGATATGCCAGAGGGGAGAGGAAACAAGCAAGGAGCCAAGCAAAAGACTGAGGTTGGTACTCTTTGCTTCTCTCTCATCTACTTCTCATAAAGGAAAACTCAAGTAACTTTAATTTTTTTGTTTCTAAGATAGCTACCCGTCTTAGTGGGACTAGCAGCTCTGAATAGACACTAGATTTCCCAATAACAAAATGGCGACTCTGTTGGGGAGATTGTAGCTTGTTTGCTTGTTTATATTTGTTTGCTTTATAAACTACAGATGGAGCATGAAGTTAAGCCAACTAGCCTTCGAACTGCATTTGCTATGCAAGTGCAAAGTAGATCAATGCGGCTTCAGTCCATCTCCGGGATTTGTTTATAAACTGAACAATTGATTTTCAAACATCCTAATTTCCCTGGTGGTGGCTCAAGTAACCTCATTAAATCAGCCCCTATGCTTTGTATTTACTGAATATCATTAGCTCGGCCTAGATCCCTGAACTAAGCTGCAAACTGTGACCAAAAACCAAGTTAAATTCTCGTCCTTGGACCATCCTACCTTCTGCTCTTGGAAATCTGGATGCGTCACACCTCCCATGTGTAGTAGGTGGGATGCATCCCTGTTTCCCTGTGTTACAGGTGCGATGATCAGATAAGGCTGTTTCTGCCTCCAGATTTTGGTTTTTCTTCACTCTCTTCAGCTTTATTAAGGAGTTTTGCTATCTGTGATCAGTATACCACTGTGGAAACTCTCTTCCTTTGCATTATTCAACCTCCATTGTACAAATAATTGTAAATGTTTTTATGTATTTTTTGCCATTTACAGTTCTCCTTTACAAAGAAGTAGCTTAATCGAACTGTCATCTTTTGATTTGGAAGTGTCGCAAGTGTCGTTTTCAGTCAAAGGAAAGAATCCTACTCTTCTTGATGGTCGATTACACTGTTACTCTTGTATTTAATTTGAATTAATAGTATTTCAAGTGTCAAAAGCAATTTTCAATTTGAAATCGCAAAGAGTCGTCTTTGTCTTCCTTTCGTATTTTGAAGAGAAAATTGTTAGTACTATCGCTTTGAGAGAAAAGATAGTTTAGATTTGTACTTAGCATTCTTTTTGTCAATCACACATTAAGAACGCAGAAAACAAATACATGCATGTGCATTTGCATTTAGACTACTTGTTGATTTTAATTTAGGACAGTGCATCTAGTGTGTGCTCTCTACTCTATGTTGAAAGAATCTCGCTTCTCTTTCTTTAGTAGCTAGGACTTTCATTGCAAAAAGAAGAGTAAACGATTGTTTATCATCTTAGATTGCATTTTTAGGAATTGTATATCTACATCATGCGGTGAAACTTAAAGGAAAACTTCTTAAGAAAGATCAACTGTAAAATAAATTCAATGAACATAAAAATGATTTGGAACCTAACGCACAACATTTAGAAGTCTAGGCTAGAGACGTATTTTGGCGTCGTAAAGCCTGGTAACTATCGCTTTCATTGTAGGTTGGGTGATTCCTCCTCTTTGAGACGACAAGTGCTAGTACGGACTTGTGCTCCCACATACCGTCGAGTATATATTGGGAGACCACAATAGGCTATATCCTTTATCCTTAGGAAGCCGTGTCTGCCGCCCTATCGATCACAATGAACTCAACAGAACATTAAGGAAGATTGACTGCCGTACCGTAAAAAGTATTCTGTAGTTTTGTGATTGGTTTGGTAATCCCTCTATCTAGATTTCCAGAGTAGTATCTGTCATTCCTTGTTAGACTCCTTAAAGGAAAAGGTCCATCTGATCACTTGTCACTTCAGGCTCATTAAAAATCGAAGGCAACTAGAGTCATCTTTAGCTTTTTCTCGACTCTTAAAAATTGAAAAAACAAGTTGTGTCAAAGCGTCATCAAATTTATTTTAATCAGAATAACGTCACTATTCCCTCGTTGATCTTAGGTTGAGAAAATGGAGTCCACCAACCAAGGATTTCCCCTAGGGGAAATCCTAGTCCTTTCTCCTCTTGGGGAGATGTTGGTGCACCTCATATGGCCACATTGTGCCTTCCAGGACTAACGATTGGCCTGCCGGTATGGCTCTTCTCGACGTCTGTCGTTCAAAGCACCGTGATTCTTGAGCAATCAAATCAGCAACCAGATGATACTAAAGTTACTCCCCAACCTTCTACTTCGTTTGTTTCTCCCTCTCCTCCTTCCTCTTCGCATGGTAAAGTTGGTAAAACTAAAAACCAAGTAACTAAGAAGAAGAAGAAAGGGAAGGAGAATAAGAAGAAGGAGCCAACAGCCAAAAGGGGCAACCATACATCATCTAGCAAAAATCCTTACATTCCACCGTCCAAACCTAAATCTCCATGTGTCATTTGCAAAGGGGACCATAATCATCGAGATTGTCCTTGCATCCCACAGATCTTAAGGGACTGGTCTCCCCGCTTGCACAATCCGGTGTCCTCAACTTCTGACGATCATGTTGAAAGTACACCGTCAACTAGTGAAAACAAAGTCACTGGACAAAAAGGAAGATCTAAAATTCCTTGTAGACTGTGTGAAGGCGATCATGCCATCCACCATTGTCCCTTCCTAGACGAAGCTAAAAGAGTCTTGGATAACCGTCTTGCTTCACCGCTATGGCTTCCTCCTGGATACAAGAAACTCTTGCCGAGTCCATCGCTAGTTGAAAATCCGACTGACACACCCTTGTGGTCGGTCGAAGCATTTATTGTTGAATATAAACCCTTTGAGTCCACACTAGACCAAAGTCAACAGGTCGAGACGACAGTCGACCCAGTTTTGTCTTCAGAAGGTCCATATTCAAATGATACAGTCACCAAGGAGAATGAGAACGACATCATTAAAATTCTCTTCATAAACACAGATGCCGATGAACATGGGGGCAACCTACCTGTTCCTTTACCGCAGGAAGGAAGTTCGTTGGAGTAGTATCCGGCCGTTTATTCGGTCCCACCTCCAAGCAACCTAGTCGTTTCCTTCGACTGGAATCTACTAGGTAGACCCCGTTTACCATCTAATGTACCATTCCGAATCATTATACAAGCTTACAGAATGGTCATGGTCGGTACCATCATAGATGAAGGGGCTTCTGTGAGTATCCTTTCCTCAACTACTTGGAAAGCGCTTGGTTCACCATCGCTCCTGCCTGAGATGCGAAATCTAATTGGCTTCGACAAAGGAACCAGTCGACCGTTAGGGATCCTTCCAAGTTTGCTTATAACTTTGAGAAGGAAAAACATCTACCTGAACGTAATGGTAGTCCAAGGAACTTTAGATTACAATCTACTCCTTGGGCGTGACTACATTTATAGCATGGGAGCCATTGTCTCCTTGCTCTTTCGAGTGATGTGTTTTCCACATGAAGGCAGAGTGGTCCAGCTCATAGACCAACGTTCATTCCCTAGCTCACACATAGCTAATAGTCAAATACCATCCCTAACTGGTCTTTTTACGCAAGGAATGTCTCATGCGTCTCCAATCTATCCACCTGATGAGCACGAGTGATTCAGTGATTGTGACTGAAACCCAGGGGCAATGCACCCTGGTCTGCTTCGGCAAGAAAATTCCAGGTATAGGGTGGGTTTCCGCGGAGGATATATGACTAGTCTGACACACCCATTGGGTTGGAATAAGATACCTCCGTTAGAAGGTAGGCTTTTCTCGATAGAAAAAATGTTTTGTCTGCAAATTGAAGGGTAACCTGGAAACTCTACTTCGCTATACCTGGGGGCATGCAAACCTTTTTGCATGGAAGTGAAAAGTGACCATTTATTTTCTTAGTTTGTAGGTTCTTAACCCTTTAAAATCGTAGGATTGGTCGTCCCTAGCTTACATAATGAAATGATGCGGAGCAAAGTTTCGAATGGTGCAAGCTCCCTAAAAATTGAACCTATCGACGAGACATCCTTATTATATGACTCGCATGAGCAGTTTTACGCAAAGTTCAAGCTCGTTAAAAATTAAACCTAGCAATGAGGAAATGTTCCACCAGAGTTTAAGCTCATTAAAAAATGAACCCACCTCTGGTAAATAACCATTGTGAACGCATTATCATCATCTTTTGAGCCTTGGTCGTGTTCTTACCATCACGTCCACTCCGATTTAGCCGATCATACGCTTCCATTTGATTGTTTACCCTTTTAAGGAAAAACTACGATGAGTGATTCTGTTAGCCATCCTATTGAAACTGCCGTGATTGGAAAGTTCCAAAACTTACCTGGAACCAGCTGCTACCCGAAAATATCACTCGTTCCTTGAAAAACGAGTCTCCTTTAAGCTCTTTTCATCTGACTCGTAAAATATGAAAAGATTGCCGAGCGATTGGCCTCTCCATCTCGTTAAAATGACTGTAAGTGCTATCCCTCCTCTAGATTTTAATATTTTTGGACCTGAGGGATCATTACAAAAAAAGATCGAGCATTTGTCTTGTTCGGCTCGTTAAAACTATCGAAAAGACATCCATTTCGTATTGTTTTATACTTTTTTGGACTTAAGGGATTACATGACGAAAAAGGATTGCTGGAGTTTCCTTTTCGTCGCTTTTCAAACTCTCTAAAATTGAAAAAGGACTGAGTTATATTTGTCATTAAACTTGTTAAAACCAATAGTGACAAACTTTTCCATGCAGACAAGAACGAGTTTCATTGTCGCTAGGCTCGTTAAAACATAGCGACGGGTTTGCCCGAAGGGAAAATTATAGAACAAGCATATGTTATCCTTCTCAAGCTTGACAAAAATAAAGAGGTACTGGTCAGTAATGACTGGGGAAAAATTGGGAAGAAAACTTGAAGAAACTTTATTGGTAGCAAGTCGCTCTTAAACATGACACTTTCACTCCATCACCATGATTGAGTCGGGTTGGGTTATTCCGTTCACTGGTCATATTACCATTGGTCCACCGTACCAACCATTTTTGGGGTTAACACTACCAATCCATTTCAGTGTTACCGATATGTTCAAGAGAAGTCGCTCAGAGAGTTCAACGACTGAGCTTGTGTCTCATCCACTGCAATACCTTCACGCTTCATTCTTTAATGATCGCCACCCTGAACCTTGTATCATCAGATCATTTTCACCTCCACAAAATCATTTGCTCCATTCCGTGTTGTAGATGTGGGATTCATTAATGCCCTCCTGTGACAGGTCACTTCTTGTCGACATCAGCTCATTATCCGAGAAGTTGACCTAGGAACAACCCTTTCAGTACTTTTAAGCTTGCATGCCTCAACGATAAATTTCTCACTTCCGGCGATAGGTTTACATTAATGGCCTTCGACCGAAAGATTGTGCGTGGTGTTCAACCCCAAGTCCCATTTTCACACCACGTGAATTGTACTGTCATACCTTGAGGGTAATCATCATTATTGGTGATTCCTGTTTCGCCTATTAACAACTTACATCACTGGCTGGTAATCAGGCGATGTCTTTCCATGTTCGACTCTAGAACATATTTTCACATGGATCGACTTGTACTTCGGGCGAATATTGAACGAGTTTGAAGACCCCAGATCTAGTCTCATCCATCTGGTCTGTGATATATTCAGGAAAATAAAGACATCAAATTTACATCATTGCTGCACAGATAATCATCCAAACCAAAGGATGATGACTCTACCAAAATCATCAGTTTGCCACACAGACGGTTGTTTGTCCTATGTACATGAAAATGAATTTATAAAGCTGAGCATGGGAATGCCCGCCTCAACTAGATCATGAAAATATTATGAAGATAATGTATTGTATTGTATCTTATTACAGGTCGCCTTCCAGTTCAAAAAACCTCAGATCCTCATGATAAAGCATTTCACCCAACATCAAAAGATTTACGATCTCATGCTTTAGGGGGCAACTGTTATAGAAATATTTGGGCACTGCAACCCCAATCACATATGTCCATAAACCAAGGGCTTATAAGTCCCTAAAAGTGTTGTTTCATACCCTAAAGGAGCAAGGTCAGCTGATTACATCATCTCCCAGAAGTTCTCCATGACAAACTGCTTAGAATTGGTCAAAACTGGACCATACAGACTGCTCAGTGCTAAGGGTGCGATGCATCTCACCTGCCACATGCAAAAAGTGCGATGCATACTGAAAATCCCTTCTGTGGGGTGCGATGAGCGAGAGTAGACAAATGGCAGAAGAAATTGGCTAGGTGGAAACCCAACGAATCTTCTAGAAACTGCCCATTTGACACTTGCCTACTATGAATTCGCCCAGGGATGAGTAAGAGATCATGAATCTCCAAGTGTAACCAAGAACTATCAGAGAGAGGACACTAATCAAAATCCCAGAAGCTGACTCACCCACCTGAAAACATCTATATATGGATCCCTCATCCCAGAGATCCAGAGGTTGGAACCTTGTATTTGTAAGGAAGTGCTGTTGGTTTCTTGGTGGAACATCATAGTGTTGGGTGATCTAAGCTTTTCATGAGGTGAAGAAGGGCTTTCATGCTGGGAGGATGACGTTGGGTCAGATCAATGGGTTGTAATCCTCTCTTCTACTCTTTCATCAATAAAGCTATTTGAGTTTTCCTCCACATTCTTGTATGTTTGAGTTGATATATGCATTTGTGTGGTCAATATATATCTGGTCCTATATTTTTTATGATTGTAGATCTCTGTGCTTTGATGGCATTATGCTGCTTTGACTTTACAGGTGCTCTTTGAAGCAGGACAAGCAAGGAAGGAGCCACAAAGATCTGTCAGAGGGGAGAGGAAACAAGCAAGGAGCCAAACGAAAGACTGAGGTTGGTACTCTCTACTTCTCTCTCATCTACTTCTCATAAAGGAAAACTCAAGTAACTTTAATTTTTTTGTTTCTAAGATAGCTACCTGTCTTAGTGGGAC
This sequence comes from Pinus taeda, assembly GCA_000404065.3. Classification (NCBI taxonomy): domain Eukaryota; kingdom Viridiplantae; phylum Streptophyta; class Pinopsida; order Pinales; family Pinaceae; genus Pinus; species Pinus taeda. The sequence goes on along the minus strand of APFE031287642.1, from coordinate 10,489 downwards.
TAGCAGCTCTGAATAGACACTAGATTTCTCGATAACAAATAGTGGATGATTTTTTGATGATGCATATAGTACATATGATATGCTTCTTACATGGTGATCTTCGTGAGGACAAGGAGAAGCACAAATCTTGAATAAACAACTTCATTATTTGATGATGAGTCACTCATTTCTTTTATTCTATGGTCATCATGCCTTCAAAGATGCACAAAGTTCATATTGTGCAGTTATGATGCAATATTCCTATAGTTCTTAGCTTTCACATGGTTGAGGATTGCTGATGTTGATGGTATCAAGAAATCTTGACAAATGACTATGAGCTCATGGTTTTTTAGATACATATTGCAATCTCTTTGATAAATACACATTATGTTGGGTGCATGGATGATTATTTAAGTTGCATATTGATAAATATTGTTGGTTGCCCAAGAGAATGGTGTTATTGCAGGTCTCATAAAGACATAGCTATTTGAAGACATGGATATTCAGAGACATGGCTCACTTAGTTTATGATGATAGGTTTGATACTCACATATGTTGATTATCATGGCATGGGATGTTCCCTAGTGATGATACATGGTTGATATATTGAGGGTTCTCATGGAAAGATCATGCAGTTCTTGATGATGATGTTATGATCATATATGATGACTTTGGAGTTTTCACATTCATATGATATGATGTGAATGATTTTTTGGATATGACCTATGCTTAGTTGATTCATAGAAGGTCACGATAAGGCTCTTTCTACTAAGGAAACAGAGCAAGTTGATCTTGATGATATCAAGAGGATACGTTGATATCTATATTTGGCATATTTTGATGATATTTACATTGTCATATCTTGGGAAATAATGATAGACATATACAAGTCATTGGTCTGGATGTTGCTGACAGATGCTTATGGTTTAGATCATATATGTTGTGAGATAGTTGTTGATGACTATCATGGTCTTGTTTAGATCTTTGGTCTCTATTATAAATGTCATGTATATCATTTGATGTAAAGGTCATATAAAGGCCCATGATGTAATAATATGTCTATGTCTGTCATAGTCATTTAATGAGTCCTTTTTGGTCATATGATCTAATTTGTACCTCCACTATGCATGGGAAGAATGATGTAATAATTGCTATATTTCAGTCATGTATAAACATTTGGTATATCCCCACTTGATTGGGAGACTGATGTATGTGTGAGTCATTGGTGATAGGAAGTTCATACTCAGATAGTTGAGTTATAGAGTCATGTTATTCTTTTGGAAAATATTTTGCAGACTCTGCATGTGGTAAGGGAGAGCATGGACGGTTTAGTGCATCTTAGCATGTAAAAAGGGGGAGTTTAATAAGAGAATTCATCATGTGCCTAGGGGGGAGCATGATCAATGTTCATATTCAACTGTTCAGATATGGAAGTCTTCATTTTGGTCAGCCCTTTGCCCTTGATCTCAAAAGGTGAGAATATCTTGGTCCACCCTTTGCCCTTGATGTCAAAGGGGGAGAGTATTTTGGTGTTGCTTGATATCTCTAACAGGTTCAAAAGCTTGCAGTAATCAACACCAACATGGTTGCCCTGAAGTCCAAAGGGGGAGATTGTTGGCATTATGATGCATGTGTTGTACTTGATGACAACCCACTTGTAGAAGAACAACTCACTTGTATATGGTAACTAGATGAATCTACTTAACTAGATAAATCTACAGGAGAGATATCAGATGTGACATAATGCATGACAGTTGTGTTTACATATGTGACAAAATACAGGGCAGTTCAAAGGAATCATTTTAGAAGTAATATGGCAAATCACAGTGTAACAGGTCTATTAAGAGGTAATAGGGCATTGGTCCCAAAGAATAGGAAGATGGAACTAAGTTCTACTGATCAAAATAAAGAAATTGAAAGAAAAGGATGGTGTAAGTCAATTTAAGATGTATACGCAAGTCCATTTAGTCAAAACAATGTATACACACAGGTTCACAGAACAAAAAGAGTGTATACTTACCAATGCACTTTCACAAGAGGAAAAGTGGATATAGGTTGGAAAAGCAAGGAATTGCAAGAGTAGAGAATACTAGGGATCAATACCATTATATTAGCCCACAATATTGTGTGGAGTAACGACTATTTGATACTATCGAAGAATACCATAGATCCTAAGTGTGGTTTTGGTTCGAGGTATTGGTCTGAGGTTTTGGTCCGAGGTTTTTGGTTCGAGGTATTGGTCTGAGGTTTTGTTCTGAGGTTTTTCATCCGAGGTATTGGTCCGAGGTTTTGGTCCAAGGTATTGACAAAGGATATAAGTATATAAAGAGGATAAGATCAAAGGGCTAAGTGCACAAGAGATGAATATCTTAGGAAGTGTTAGATCAAAGAAAAATATGCATATTATGGGTTTCTGATGCTTTGCTTTATCTAGACTAAGTATGCACCTGAGTGTTTGATGATGGATGAGATCTAATGATGGATTAGGATCATAATGACTTATCATTATATGATATGATAATAGATAGGCTAGATCTGATTGCTAACACGTTTTATCCTTTATATGTAATGATCTGGGTATGTCTGACATCGAGAATAGCAACGAAATTATAAGTAGGTATTTGTAGATCTATACGCTTGTTCGCTTTGGTGAAGGTGTGTATACATGCTGGTTTGACCCTTCCAAGTAGTGTATATAGAAGAAAAGCTTGATGTACCGGGATGAATGATCTATCAGATCGGTGTTGTTGTTTTAGTGTTGTTTTCTAATGATGCATTCTTAGATCTGAAAGTAGAACTGAATGTATAAGGAAATTGAGTCTGATTGATTGATTGATTGAGAAAGAAGGGTGATCCTTGTTTCTATCTATTTAGAACTCTGTAATATGATAGTAGATCTTCAGAATGTCACTGATTGGTACAGTTTGTGGTTCATAGTTTTTATGGTTGAGTATCTTTAGAGGTAAACACATGTTGGGCTAAAGGAAGTAGTGTATACATGCATGTTGGCTTCATTGAAGGAGTGTATACATTCTGAAATATGGATTTTGAGGTTACAATTGGTTCTGGTTGTTGATGCAGTGTTCTGGGTTCAGATCTGTGTACTGGTTACATTGATCTATTTGTTCCAGTTGTTTTATTAAGTTTGAAAGAATGGTTGATTCAGTTGTGTCAGAGATTCAGTGATTGTTCGATTCAGTATGTCAGAGGTTTCAGTGATTGTTTGATTCAGTATTTCATAGGTTTTAGTGGTTGTATGATTCAGTATGTTAGAGGTTTCAGTGATTGATTGATTCAGTTATGGTTGATTCAGAGATTGATGATTGGGTTTTAGTTATATCATAGGTTGATGCAGATGTATTTGATGGATGTATTGCAGTGGTGATTGATTTTGAGATTCAATGTTACTAATGGGTCGAGTATGAAAATTTGATGAAATGTGGCCTACCTATGGTGTTGCTGTGTACGAGGAGTATCTAGTATGAAAATTTATGAAATGTGGTCCCTAGAGGATACTGAGGGTTGGAGCATTCAGTGAGGAAGTCAAAGCTTCCTGCCAGTAGTGGCTGGTGATTTAATCAGGGGGTTGGTGCTCCCTTTCAGTAGCAACTAGAGAAGGAGTGAAGGTTGGAGCCTTCTGTAGGCCAGCGCCTATGTACTAGTAAACATATCGGCTAGTACAAGAGCTAGGGTGTTGTAGCTCCCTTTCAGTAGAAGGTGGAGAATGAGAGAAGGTTATAACCTTTTGTAGGTTGGTTCCTGCGTACTGGTATGATTTTACACCAGTACAAGATTGTAAACAAATTATTCTTTATATTAAAAGAAGACAAAGACAATAGTAGCAGGTGTTTTTTCTCCCGCATTGGGTTTCCACCTTAAATATTGGTGGTCATGTGTGTTTCTTATGTGTGATGGTTTATTATGTTATTTTATACACATGGTTACTGTTTAATGTTTAATAAAGTATTGATGCACTGATTCAAGATCAACATATGATGAATTAATTGAATCATGAGTTCACTGGATATATGCTAGTTGCCTTAAGAACAGTTGTGTGCACACGTGAGTTCCCTTCATTGAAGTAGTGTATATAAATAAAATTATGGAAAAAAAAAATTCATAGATTTTTAAATACTAACTCACCCCTCCTCTCTCAGTATTATTTCCAAAAATTAGTATCAGAGTAGGTCCCTTGGCAGAAGCTTGATCGCTTGAAGGAGATCCGTAGTATCAATGGGAAAGAAGCAAAAGAAGAAAACACCTCAAAAGAAGAAGACATCTCAAAGGAACAATAACAGTGGGAGAGACAATTGGAGATTATGTGGAAGCAACTCTTCAGATTCAGAATCACCTCAAAATAAAGATGAACAAGCAAAAGAACTATCAGGTACGAATTTGTTGTCCGTTGGTGATACATTCCTTTGTTCATTTTAAGATAATGAAAGTGGCATTGAAACAACTGAATTTGTTCTTATGAGTGAAAGAGAAAGAAATCAAATAGAGGTAGAATTTAAAAAGCTCACAAACACAATTAGAGATCAAAAAGATCTAATTGAGAAAAGGGAATGTTCCTACAAAGAAAAAGTTACCAGGTTAAAAGTTCAGTTGGAGGAAGGAAACAAAATAAAGAAGCAGTACAAAGAAAAGGAAGATCAAAGTCAAAGGCTCTAGGATGAAGTGACATCATTGAGAAATGAAGTGAAGGAAAAGGACAAAACAACCAAGGAAATTATAGAACTAGCTACTGTGAGGGTCTTGAAGCTATGGTTGTTTCTCTAAAAGAAGATCTCAAAAATTCAAATAAGCATAATGAAGAACTACTCCAAGCATTTGAAGAACAAGAAAATGAAGTTCTCGAATTAAGGCAAAAACTAGAAGAAGGAAGAAAAGCTGAAGATATCATGAAGAATCAGTATCTTGAAAAGGAAGAGCAATATCAGGTTGAGGTAAATATCCTAAAAGGTAAATTAGAAGAAAAGGATAAACTTTTACGATTTCAAGATAGCACTAAGATTTTGGATGATATTCTTAGTAGTCAAAGGTCTCCTGCCATCACATCTAGTCTTGGATTTCATGAAACTATTAAATGTGAATCTAGCTCACAAATCAAGGCAAGAAACTCTAGTGCAAAATCTGAAATGCTCAACGAGGAGATAAGAGGTCAACCCCATCAACAACCAAGGAAAGAAAGTCTTAAAAAAAAATCATTTACTCCTAACCATGGAAGTGCTAATCGATTCTTTCCTTTGATGAATAATGTTGAATTTTTCATATGTCATAATTTTGGACATGTTGCAGCTAGATGCAAAAATAGAATGATTAAAGCTAATAACCATCACACAGAAAGATCATCAACTTCTAGGTACTTTAAGGGATATTGTTTTTCTTGCAATATGTTTTGACACAAAGACATTAACTGCTATAGAGGGAATATGAAACATATAAGATGTTATGCTTGTAACAAGTTTGGGTACATAGCAAAAGAATGGAGGAGCAAATTTTGGCCAACATACCAAAAGGAGCAAACATAATCACACTCCAAGGTATGGAAGAAGAAGGAAGTACAACCAGAAATTTGTCGTATAGCTTAGTATACATATAGAACAAACTCAGCAGGAACTGAAAGTATGAAATTCCAATGTTCTAATTATCATACACAGTTATCATGAAGAAAAGTCACATATATATGCGAGTTCAAAGCTACGCAATTGCGTATATGTTGGTTTGATGAAGAAGCAGTGGGAAAAACTCAGGAAAATGATTTGATATGGTTCAGACAATTATCAATTATCTTTTCTATCTTTATGATTGCTGACTACAGTCTGTGGATGTTATTTAGAAGTGCTTTTGACCCTCATAAGTTGTTGATGAATTGATGCATAACTAGTTGATGATGATGCCTTAATTACCCTTACTGATATATGCAATGATCAGATCTGACAGTGAACAGGTGGCACAGGTTCAGGAGGAGAATATGCTATGTTTATAATAATGCATTGTTGGCATTATGTTTAGAAGTCTTTGGTACATAATGATTCTTATGAATGGTGAGGATGCTTATGTTCTTGAAGTGTTTAAATGATACGCCATGCTATGCTGCAATCATAAGTTGCCTATGATGAAATCTCAAATGATACTTATATTTCTTGAGCCACACAGTTATTATTCAGATTAGATTTATGGACGATAGTGGATGACTTTTTGATGATGCATACAATACATATGATATGTTGCTTACATGGTGATGTTTGTAAGGACAAGGAGAAGTACAAAAATTGAGTACACAACTTCATTATTTGATGATGAGTTACTCCTTTAATTTATACTAGTGTCATCAGGCCTTCAAAGTGCATGAAGTTCATATGGTGCAGTTATGATGCAGGATTCCTATAGTTCTTGGCTCTCACATGGTTGAGGATTGCTGATGTTGATGGTATCAAGAAAAATTGAGAAATAACTATGACCTCATGGTTTGCTAGATACATATTTCTATCTCTTTGATGGATAGACATTATGCTGGATACAAGGATGATTACTTAAGTTGCATATTGATAAATATTGTTGGTTGGCCAAGAGAATGGTGTTATTGCAGGTCTCATGAAGACATAGCTATCTGAAGACATGGATATTCAGAGACAAAGCTCACTTACTTTATGATGATAGGTTTGATACTCACATATGTTGATTATCATGGTGTGGGATGTTCCCTAGTGATGATACATGGTTGATATATTCAGGGTTCTTGTGGAAATATTATGCAGTTGTTGTTGATGATGTTATGATCATAGATGATGAGATTGGTGTTTTCACATACATATGATATGATGTGAATGATTTTTTGGATATGACATATTATTAATTGATTCATAGAAGGTCATGATATGGCTCTTTTTACTAAGGATATAGAGCAAGTTGATCTTGATGAGATCAAGAGGATGAGTTGATATCTATATGTGGCATACTTTGATGATATTTACATTGTCATATCTTTGGAACTGATGATGGACATATACAGGTTGCTGGTCTGAATGTTGCTGATAGATGCTTATGGTGCAGATCATATATGATGTATGATAATTGCTGATGACTATCATGGTCTTGTTTATATCTTTGGTCTGTGTTATAATATCATGTATATCATTCAATTTAAAGGTCATATAAAGGCCCATGATGTAATAATATGTCTCCATCTGTCATAGTCGTTTAGTGAGTCCTTTTTGGGAAGGACGATGTAATAATTTCTATATTTCAGTCATGTATAAACATTTGGTATATCCCGACCTGGTTGGGCAGATGAGTCAAATTTGGTATATCCCCACTTGGTTGGGAGATTGATGTATGTATGAGTCATTGGTGATATGAAGGTCATACTCACATAGTTGAGTTATAGAGCCATGTTATTCTTTTGGAAAATATTTTTGTAGACTTTGCATGTGCTCATGGAGATCATGGACATTTAGTGCATCTCAACATGTAAAAAGGGGGAGTTTAATAAGAGAATTTAGCATGTTCCTACGGGGAGCATGATCAATGTTCTTATTCAACTGTTCATATATGGAAGTTTTCATTTTGGTCCAAAAGAACAGGAAGATGGAACTAAGTTCTACTGATTAGAATAAAGAAGTTGAAAGAAAAGGATGGTGCAAAGCAGTTTAAGATGTATACACAGGTCCACTTAGTCAAAACAACGTATACACGTAGATTCGCAGAACAAAAAGAGTGTATACATATGCATGCACTTTCACAAGAGGAAAAGCGTGTATAGGTTAGAAAATCAAGGAATTTCAAGAGTAGATAATACCAGGGGTCAATACCATGGTATTAGTCCACAATATTGAGCGGAGTAATGACTATTTGATCCCGTCGAAGAATGCCACAAATCCTAAGTGTGGTTTTGGTCCGAGGTATTGGTCCGAGGTTTTTGATCCGAGGTATTTGTCCGAGGTTTTGGTCAGGGGTTTTTGGTTCCAGGTATTGGTTCGAGGTTTTTGGTACGAGGTATTGGTTCGAGGTTTTTGGTTTGAGGTATTTGTCTGAGGTTTTGGTCTAAGGTATTGACAAAGGATCTAAGTATATAGGGAGGGGAAGATAAAAGAGATAAGTGCACAAGAGATGAATATCTTTTGAAGCGTTAGATCAAAGGAAAATATGCATGTTATGGGTTTTTGATGCTTCGCTTGATCTAGACTAAGTATGCACCTGAGTGTTTGATGATGGATGAGATCTAATGATGGATCAAGATTATAATGACTTATCATTATGTGATCTGATAATGGATAGGCTAGATCTGATTGTCAACACACATTTTATCTTTTATATGTAATGATATGGGTATGTCTAAAATCGGGAATTGCAGTGAAGTTATAAGTAAGTATTTGCAGATATATATGTTGGTTAGCTTTTGTGAAGGTGCGTATACATGCTGGTTCAGCTCTTCCAAGTAGCGTATGCAAAAGAAAAGCTGGATGTTCAGGGATGACTGATCTATCAGATCAATGCTGCTATTTTATTGTTGTTTGTTAATGATGTCTTCTTAGATCTGAAACTAGAAATGAATGTATAAGGAAATTGAATATGATTGATTTATTGATTGAGAAAGAAGGGTGATCCTTGTTGCTATTTGTTTTTAACTCTGTAATATAACTGTAGATCTTCTGAATGTCACTGATTGGTACAATTTGTGGTTCAAAGTTTTTATGGTTCAATATCTTTAGAGGTATACACAGATTGGGCTAAAGTAAGTAGTGCATACATGCTGGTTGGCTTCATTAAAGGAGCATACACATTCTAACATATGATTTTTGAGGCTACAATTGGTTCTGGTTGTTGATGCAGTGTTCTGGATTCATATCTGTGTACTGGTTACAGTGATCTCTCTGTTCCAATTGTTTGATTAAGTTTGAATGAATGGTTGATTCAGTTGTTTCAAATATTTGGTGATTGTTTGATTCAGTATGTCAGATGTTTCGTGATTGTTTGATTCAGTATGTCATAGGTTTCAATGATTGTTTGATTCAATATGTAAGAGGTTTCAATGATTGATTGATTCAGTTATGGTTGATTCAGATATTGATGATTGGGTTTCAGTTATATTAGAGATTGATGATTGAGTATCAGTGATTGGTTGATGCAGATGTATTTGATGGATGTATTGGAATGGTGATTGGTTTTGAGCTTCAATGTAACTAATGGGTCTAGTATGAAAATTTGATGAAATGTGGCCTACATATTGTGTTGTTGTGTACCAAGAGTATCCAGTATGAAAATTTATGAAACGTGGTCCCTGGAGGATATCGAGGGTTGTAGCCTTCAGTGAGGAAGTCGAAGCTGTTGAAAATAATACTGAGAGGGGGGGTGAATCAGTATTATCTAGTTCTTTTACCAAATCTTCCTTATTTACACTCTTGAATTATTTTTGCATATCAGTACCATAAAATTATGAGCATGAACAAAGAAAATAGACAGTCACATCAAAGAACACCAGATATAAGGTGGAAACCCAATGTGGGGTGAAAACCACCTGCTGCAATATGTCTCTTATCTTCTTTCAAATTAGAAACTCCTTTTACAATGGTCTTGTACTGGTGCAGTCCTTTACCAGTACACAGGCTGCAACCTACAAAGAGCTACAACTCTTTCTCGTTTTCCAGTCTCTCCTGGAAGGGAGCTAGAACCCCCTACTTCTTTTCAAGGACCACTTTTCATAAATTTTCAAACTGGATCCATATACATCAAATGATCATCAAGTACATGTAAATTACACAGTCAGTTGCAGTAACCAGATCAACAATAACAGAACTGAACCCAGAGCACCTTATCAACAGAAAAATTCAGTCAACAAAGATCTTAAGACAGATACGCAGTTTTCCTTTCACTGGCCTACGTCCACACGCACTTCACCTTCTGCGCCCCTGTGTATACACGCAGAAAGCCTTCTGTTGCACCGCGTGCCTACGCACTTCTTCTTCAATCACGCTGCGTACTGTTGCTGTAGGTACGCACCCAGATACACTATCGCGCCGCGTACTTCACTGAAGCCACGCACCCAAAGACACTATCGCGCTGTGTGCTTTTTCTGTGAGTACGCACCTGAACCTCCGTCTCTCTGCGTACCCACGCACTGCGCCTTTGTCGCCCCTGCGTACCCACGCACTTATCCTTCTTCTGCTCTGCGTGCCCATGCACTCGCACCGTTACTCACCTGCGTACCTCTGATTAGGGCTGAAATACAGTCAGATGCTCAGATCTGATCTTGCTCTCAAGAGATCACCCTTCACAGATTCGCTTTCAACTTCTCTTTTATAGATCAAGCTTTTAAACCGAGAACCCAATATTTCAGATCTTAAGATATTCAATTTTCAAAAGATGCACAAGCCAAATGATCTCCTTTGCTTTATATAGGCAAGCTCTTCCTCAAATCATGGACCAATACAACGGGCCAAAACCATAATAATACAATACCGTCGGCTAAATACCAAGGGTTAAACATAAGAAACCCCACGTGTGCGCG
>APFE031287641.1:14787-30994 GCA_000404065.3 Pinus taeda | reverse complement strand
ATTGCAAGAAGACCTACATTTTGGATGGGTCATTAAGGGTCTTGCATGGAATAAGAAGGATTATCAATATCCTTAGAGAATTCAATACATCAAGGCTTCCTTTGAAGCCATAAGCACTCGTAATGTTCTATAAGGCAAGAAAGGAAACATAAGTAGAATGCATGAAATATTAGAGGATATACTATCTGAAAATTAGTAAAGAAGAGTGAAGAGATATCTTCATGAGATCCGAGTCACGAGATCTGAGAAAAAAGATGAGAAAATAAATCATCATCGACATTGATGGTGATAAGCAAGGTAACAAATAATCATGAATAAGAAGGTTACCTCAATTAAAAATTTGTGGTCTCTATGTTAAATAGAGAAAGAAAAAAGACTTAATAAGAAAAGGAAAGGTTGACAAGATGGAAAGGTTATCTCACAGATGAAAGGAGCAAGGGAAGAAGGGAATAATAGATCTCAACTATGAATGAGATCGTATCCCTCTCAAAAGCATTCTATCATAAATCACTACCGATATGAATATAGTAAGAAGATGCATCAGGGCATCATGGAAGTGCCAAAAGCTCATATGGAATCATGAAGAACATAGATCTTGGAAATGTTGTTATACATTGAAGGAAGGGAAGACGCCATCCAAGTCAAAGGAGACATTTGTAATATAGTGACATACTAGATCCTGAAGGATCTCTTATAGAAACTTTAGGAGATGATTTTCTAGTTCGGGAAGGAAGCAAATGTTTCATCAAGATCTCCAACTTATGGAAATCTTGAATTGATGACATGATGAAGCAGATCTAGGGATTGAAGATCTGTTAAATTGGAAGATTTTGGAAAATACCTAAAGGAAAATAAGGTATGTATGATTTCTATTTGCATTGTAATGTCATGATATGTGGTTTCTACTGAAATGGATCAAACATGATCATAAGAAATAGACTCTTGGGAATGGAAGATATAATGATGGAAGAGATCGTGAAGCATGTAACCATGATGAAGGCAATCAACATCTAGAGGATTAGGAAGACTTGACCACGAAACCTCCCAAAATGATGTGAAGAATTTGATGGAAGTCCGAAACAATGAGTACCCTTGACAATAGATATCATTGGGAGATGTGTCAACATGTATGCAGTATGATTGATGCCTACAAGAATATCTCACTAGAAGGTCATCACCAAAAGGTAATATGTAATTTTTTTTTGGTGTCTAACTCTTGGAAAAGTCTCGATATGTGTGCAGGATCAAGGAAAGGAGAGTTGTGAAGGTTGTCACAACCATGTACCTTGTGATCTAGACCAATAACTGTTGAAGAAGAGTGAAGAAAGATGAACCTGTGAAGGAAGCTGCAAAAATGAAGCCAAGGAGCATACTTTCCTGGAAAGAAGGAATGACATGACGAAGGAAAGTGATGGATGGGTGACCCTACATGTGAATAAATTGATGACATCAAAGTATTGAATCATAAGTCAACTAGAAGACCATATAAAGCACTGATTATAGAGTCTCTTGGTAAGAGGGAGCTTTGGGAATTTCCTATGAGCAAAGGAACTCGAGCAAGTTTTTGACGAAAGAGAAACTTGAAACTCAAGTGTGGTTAATAGGGAGATTTAGACACAACATTCTTGTATTCCATTTAAAAGAAAGATGAAGGATTGTGTAATTATATACTCTTTCAGGATTTGGTAGGGCATCCAAAACAAGAGTGGGACAAAGGCCCAATATTCTTGAGGGCTAGGAACCCAAGATGAAAATAATCCTAATAAGGCATACTCAAAGAAGACCAAGGTGGGTATGACCCTAAGAGAGACAATGATGATGTGTGTTTGAGTCAATGGTCTTACCAACATTATGTGCTCTGAACTAAGTGAGAGATAGAGTTATTAACCAAGGCCGTGCTAAATAGCAATAATGTTGTTTGAAATGATGCTACAACAAATGGATTGCAAAGACAATTCTTCTTATGAGAAATTCTTCATATTGAGAATGACCAAGTACCATTATGAATACCTCCCTAGTTAAGAGGGAGTGTTGAAGAAAGTGTAACTAGGTTCAGTCTTCATAATGACATGATCTTTTTATTTGATGTAATGAAAGGAAATTAATTATTTTTGTAATCCTACTACATGGATTTCATAAGAAAGAAGTGTCTCTAGTTAAAAGCCTTCTTCTTGATGTCTTTAGGATTTATTTATATGTCAAAGAGTAATGTCATGTATATATAAACTCTTCATGAGTTTATGTAAATATGAAAAAGTCTTCTAAGTTGTCTAACAACCCTCCAAACCCAAGAAAATGCCTCAAAACAAGCCTTGTGAGCAAAGAAATAAGTAAATGATCATGTTAGCTCCAAATAAATGATTTAAAATATATAATTATGTTATGTCACCTTATGAATATTAGCTATAGTTAAAAAATTCAACACCCTCTCTTCACTAAGGAGGTATCCATAATGACTATTAAGATTTTCTCATATTGACAATTGGAAGAATTTATTTCTCTTTAGATTTTTGGATTTGTAAATCATTTTTTATTGCATATACATGAAAATTATAATCATGCAAAAATAAGAGTGGATAAATAAAAACTCACAAAACACTACTTAACTCAAAATATAACCTAGAAAACCCTTTCCACAGAAAACTCAATTTAAATAATAAGGTAGTTCTACTCTCTTTCACTTCATAGAAAAAAATTGCAAATACAAAAAAGTGAAACTTGTGAAGAGTTAAATGGAATTCCATTTCCTCCTTGTAATCTATTTAAAATATAGTGCGACAACCTACTAACAACTGGGTTTCCTCATTCAACTCTTAGAAAAATTACAATATTAAGCCTCTCTCCAATTAAATAGAGAGATTATTCAATTCCCATCAAATGGAAATCCTTTAAAGCCTAGTTCACTCATATGGGTTAAATGGAAATCCTTCAAAGCTCAGTTCACTCATATGGGTTAACAAGAGTTGGATCTCATTATACAATGGAACATCTTAATAACTAGGGATAACTGGCTATATCCAAGAGTCTTAATTAGTTTTTATGATTTATTTTAATTTTTCAACTTGAAATAAACTATTAAATAATCGCTTTGATATTTATTATTGATTAATAATTAATAAAGAGATAAAGCAATTTCTTTATTAATTCTTAAAATTACCTGTAACATTTATATTACAAGAAGCTAATTAGACACACATAATAATGGATTCCGGATATAAATATGAATATATAGAATAGCATTTTAAGGAGAAAATAAGATGCGAAATCCATTTAACTGCGCTCGCTCGAAATTTAGGTTGGTTCAACTAGAACTGCTGACATATGAGAGAGTCCGGAGGGATGACTTCAAACTCTATCACCGATAGATTGTTATCCATTTTAACATTGAAATCATGGTCTGGGAACAGTTTGACCAGTTGAATGGGTTTTGGATTGAGATTGGAATTATTGCTGAGGTTGGCATTTTGGGTACTAAGCTGCAGTCTGTCCACTGAAAGTCGCATTGAACCCCTAAATAGTGTAACCCTCGCGTTGCGCAGAACCACCGTGGTTCCAGGGTTCATTAAATGCACTGCAATGAAACGAAAGATATCAAGTTATAAGTATATAATGCAATGTAATGAGTTGTTGGTAAAATTGCAAATAAAATTTAAGTAAACAACGATATAAATATTATTTACCCTGCGAGCCTCTGGCCGTAAATAAAATGACACCGCTGTCATCTCCCACAAGGCATTGAGCTATAGGAAGAGCGCCCACGGTTGAAATGGAATTGGAATTGATGACTTTAACGGTTAGATTATGGCCAGTGCTTCCGGGCCGAAGCTCATTAACTTTGCAGCTGTAAATTGGTTCCTCAATCAGAACCTCCTCCTCCACCTCTGGAGGCGCTTCTTCTGTTGGATTATGAACAATATCAGCCCACGACGAAGAAGGACCGGTGCCCCGAATTCCCCTTCCTCTGCCACCGTAAGTGTCACTGCGAATTCCTGTGCCCCTACCTGTTCCAACATCACCCCTGCCCCTTCTGGGGCCTCTGCTTCTACCTCTCCCACGTTGATTAAGACCATCTTCTCTATAATAATTATCCCCATGCGATGTTTCTTCTGCGACAGCATAAACATTTTCTGGACGCGCCACCCTTCTTGGTTGGTATTGTCGCGATCCCTGAACAGAGGGCCAAGAGGATGACGACGGCTTTTGTTCCATCGTATTTTTACTCTGTCTGTCTCTCAACCCTTGGTCTTTCCTTTTTCTCTTCTGCTTCAACTTCAAATATAGGATCTATTTACCCTTTTGCCTCCCTCAAACTAGAATCTACCACACAAATTCCTCATTGACAATATTTCAATTTGTATTGAAGCATAAATATCCAACTCTCTCATCGGTTGCGACGCTCTACATGCGATCGCGCGAATTATTTCCCGGAAATGTCGGCCACGTGTGAATTATTAGAGTGAGTTGTAAGAAAAATGTGCGATTGACAATTCTAATCCCGCGTTCAGACCTTCTCAAGATATATCATGACATTATTAGTAGAGGAATAAACAAATACATTCACCAAATCTATGAAAGGGAAGAAAACTATCTTCAATTATTTCATAAAAAAAATGTATGGTATAACAAGAATGTCATGTATCAAAATATTTGGTTTATCTCATTTGATACTTGAATCAAAATGAAGTCACACAAATGAAAAATAGCATGCCAAGACTATTTGGTTCTAAAAATAGTTGATATGTCAAGCTAGTAAAATCCAAAGAATTAATGATGCATCTATAAAATTTAGCTATAAATGGTTCCTAATTCAATAATTATAACCCATTATTTTTTGGCATGCTTACTAGTAAAGACCATTTATTGTGCTTGTAAACATGGGGAGTCTAAAATCCACATGGTGATAGACTCACACTCCAACTAAATATATTTTATTCTTTAGATAATCAATTAATTAAGAATTTTACTTAGATATAGAAATAAAATAGTGATTGTCATAAGTGGGTAATGTAACCAATAACTTCAACTATTACACCGATCCAAACATTCATCATACAATCAAATTGTCAACGTGGACCAAAAGCATGACTTTTGGAAGTTGTTGAATGGCAAGATGTAGAAACAACATGGAAAGCAGGGAGAATATAAAAACCTTAGATGAAAAGAAAGGAGACAAAAATATTGATAAAAATGTAACAAAACCAACTAGTAGAATAAGTCTAACCAACACAAACAAGTCGATCAATAATATGAAGTCTATATGTCAAATCGACAATACAATTAAGCAATCATTGACATGTCAAATTCGACTTGAAAACTACCTTGAATAAATAAGCACCATATACCTTCATGTGGTAAGAACATGTATGCAAATAATATGATGGAATAGTGAGTTTTTGGGGGATAATGCTTAACTAAGAAGCATATCCCACCTAAATACCTATATAAAATTTTATGTGATGCCTAGTTTCTATCACTTGCACACATTGAACATCCCATTCCACAATGTGCACTATCAAACATTGTTGAGCATTTAGTGCTACCAAAAATTTCACAATTTGACTTAAATCTCATAGAGTATTTACACAGTGAAGAATTTGCAGAAGATTTTATGATTCCAAGGATGACGGGGTCCTTGCAAGAGTAATAATTATTAGTTGAACCCCAGACTAAGCTCAAACTTGATAAATCAACCAAAATAGAGCTTGAAGTACAATTGCACAATTTTTTTCACACTAAAATGGAATAAATCCCTTGGGATCATCACTACATACCACTTAACGAATTTGAACTAGTTGAAGATAAGTGAAACCCAATTCATATTTTTTACATGTAATTGACATTACAGATTATTTGGTAGCACCACAAAATAATGGATTTCGATGGCTAGAAGGAAGAATCCAAAAAACGCATCATAAGGAGATTCCATGACAACACTCTCTAGTTCAACTACCCTATATACATCATAGTAAGATTGATCTATCAAATTACAACGCTTCCCCAAACAATCAACATCAACAAATGGTTGCTAAAATTTATTGGGGGGTGGGGGGCGGAGGGGTGTACAAAATAAATTCTAAAGGCTTCATCATTAGTAAAATAAAAGAGCCTCATATAAATGGATATGGATAATCGTGTAGCTATGCTTATTTATGGTAGGAAAACCATCTAATGTCAAACCTCAACATGATTGAAAACATTTCTCAAATTGTGAGGTCGAGGAAGTAGTATAGCTAGGTCAAGCATCTGTTTAGCATAGTTAAAACAAAACTATGTAAGGATATTTTATTTCCATATTTACTAATTTGGGTTGTAATACCTTATGTCTCACCCATAAGAGAAACCAAAATTATCAGAACAATTATTTCCCCTATGGAAAATTATATATGTTTTAGATCAAATTGGCCATGGAAAACTTGGTTACCTTTTCGAGAATAAGTTTTTCAAATTTGGTTTACCGAGTTAAAATATGTCTCCTACAAGTGGAGGGTACACCAACTAGTTCATTGGGATATACCCCATCTTGACATATCAAGGTAAACCTACATACTACAAAAGTGTGCTATATGAATAATGACTAGGTACAATGAAAGGAAATACATTACTAATTGTTTTCCCTAAGCATATTGCACGAACTAAAATGATAGACAAATTTGGTAATGGAAATTCCACTAGTCATTCTTTAGCCACCTCAAGAAAGAATAACACCATTAACCAATAGAGAATAAGAACATGAATGGGAGGAATAGTTATATTTTCAATTATATGTGCTCAACCCAGCTACACAACCGCTTGCATAGCCATCAATCAAGAAGTTAAAGGAAAAAAGCACGTCAAACAAATAAATTCAATTGCCAAGAGACAATATTTATTTATAAATTGGTTAAACGTGCTTCACAATATATCCTTTGATTATCAAAAGTGTAAGAAAAAACTCAACAATATTATGTAGTAGGTACTAAACTAATTAGCAAATAAAGGCAAGTCAACTCGGTGCTAGACCAAGTCCAAACAAGCAATGATACAAACATTGATGGGAAAACAAATTAAAGAGGCATTGAGACAGACAAAGAGAATTTTTGTTGAAATAGTAAAAGAAAATATGATGGCTAAGAAAACAAAGGAATATGAAGAAATGTAGTCGAAGAAAGCATGGTTTTAACAGTACTATATTCAGGGACCCACACAATCCAAATAGTAACAAAACCAAGGAAAAAGGGAACAAAATTGACATGTATTGTTTTGATTAATTACTCATTGCCCCCATCATAAGAGAACATTGAGGAAGAACCACAAAATGGAAAAATTCAACACATCAATGAATAAATTGAGGAGGTTGACTAAGTCACATCTAAGAAGACGCAATTAGACACCTCGTGTGAGCCACCTCAAAATATGATGATTCATAACCTGTGGATAAGTAGACATAGAGTCCTTTATGAATAATTTGGAATCAACTATGCCCTCAACACATTCATATTTTCCTCATGAAATAGAACCCACAATACTTCAACAATAATCGACAACCCTATTGGTGCAGGAAAATGTGCCACAATAGTAAGAGTCAGTAAAGTGGAAGGATAGAAAGAACTTCAAAAGTTGGAAAGAGAAGGAGTCCAAACTGTCTCGTCCAACTACACAAGTGAAGTTGACTCTATCTCCCATACCATAATATATACAACTCAGGTATTAAACGTAAAATTATTTCTAATGTTCACCAATATGCTATAGAAGATGGCTACTCATTGGTGGGAAACTATTGATAAAGGTGAAGAAAGAAAGAATAAAGAGGAAGAAATTTTGGAAAATTGTGTAAACCTTGCTAAAGATAAGTTTCATATCGAAGTTTTGTTAACAAAAGAGGATTGACTAGATGCTATGCAATCCCTTGTGCATTAAATGTTTGATCCCAACATTTAGATGAAGGCACACATTCATTATATTAAGCATGTATACAAGTGAGTGAGATTCGATGAAGATTCATTAATCTTCTAGAGATAATTTTCTTCCTTTGACAATACTAAGTAACAATTGGATAAGATAGTGGACAAGGAAGCCACAATGGTCATTGTGTTTAATAACTAGAAAGCTTGTTTATCATCAACTTGTCGTAAACTCCATATTCAAAAAAAAAAAAAAAACTTAACATACAAAATGGGAGACACATTATAAGGTAGAGTTGTAGGAGCCCTTAACACAAAAATAGAGTAGAAAAAGAACCTATGGAAAAATATTTTGCAGGATGATAGGAAATAGATTCAAAAAGGAAAGAAGACTCGGTTTGAAGAAAATAATACATATGACCACCTCTAGAGAATCCAACTACAAATTCAAGAGTGGTAAAAAGGTAAAATTAAATTAATTTGAATCAAACTTCCTCGTATAGAAACTCCATTATCTATCTTAGTTGAAATATCTAGAGGCTCAAGGGAATTATTTAGTGATGGAATGTAATACATTTTTTCATAACTTGCATAGATTAGCTCCAAAAATTTACAATATAGTGTTTGTTGAAACTCAAGATTTACCATTAAAATAAGCACCTTACAAATCTGCTAAAATGTCAATCCTTCCCGCTTAGCACCTTTGAATATGCACCCTATGTTCATGTTAGTCAATTTACCACATCCAAGGAGGAGGTGAAGGATCATATTAGTCACCAATTGAGAAAGAAAAAAGGGGAATTAAGACCAAAGAAGTACCTATTTATCCTTGGCTAGAGGAAAATATAATGGATCAATTGATCTCAAGTCCACCACAAGAACAAGCAAAGAAGAACCATAGTCTCTAGTTCTAATAATATTTTAGTGTAATAACTATCTTATTATTTTTGTACAATCCAAATATTATGCATCTCCCCTTATTTTAGATGAACAAGGAATTTAGGTTGGGGGAGATATTGGAAGGGATAGTCAACTCAACTGACCATACCTACAAGTTGGAACAACAAATTAAAGACTTTTTAATATGAAAGTTAGTCTACCAACTAATTTAGTTAGATTCTATGTAGATTCGACCATCTATGTAGTTAAGGAAGTTAGTTATCTCTATCTACCTAGAGTCTAGTATAAATATAGGATAGACTAACAATTAATGTAGTAATGGTTTTCAGTTAATACAAGTGTTTCCATAGGGTACCACTATCTCTTTCTTGTATCGCATTTGTTGCATGTCTTTCTTTACCCAAAATCTACATTGTGTATGGTTGTGTTGGTAATAATGGGTACATTTCCCTAGATTGTAACAGGGTGACGTTAAAAGAATGTTTGCCAAATCACTTGTGTTGTTGTTATTGTACTTGATCACTAAATGAAACTACTATAGAAACCCCTATATATTTTTTATATCTCATCTGTTGCATGAATTTATTTAGTCAATATCAACATTTTGTATGTATTTCCTAGTAACAATGGGTACATTTCGCTAGATTACAACAGGATGGCCTTAAAAGCATTTGGGACAACTTTCTTGGTTGTCATTATTATACTTGATCAATATACGAAACTACCATATAAATCCCATCCACTTGTAATTCCTAGTCTAATGTTGCTTACTCACAGGTACCGTAGTGGTTGGTGATCAATGTTAGATTTTATCTCCTTCCCTGTTAGATAGTGTTTCTACTCCTTAACAAGTTGTATCAAGGCATAGCGCTCCTTTTCGCAAGTAGGGTAGTCAATAACTATGCCATGAAATACTTCAAAAGGATAGCATACAAACCTTTCTCATTTCACCAAGGGCACTTCCATAACATACCCAATAACATCTATCTCTATTTGAAAGGTATATTGCAAGTGTGGTAGTTCCATAAATTATGCTTGCTTGATCTTCTTCTTTAAATCCTAAAAGTTCCTATACTAACCCATTCACCATTATAATCTCTTTCCACTCACTATAATAGCATGAGGTTTTGTTTTTATTGCTAAAAATGAGCTTATGAATTTCCTAAGGCATTATACGTCCCCATCAAAACCCATGACCTCATAAACATGAGGAATTTACCACTTCATAACCACCTCTATATTAGGAGGACCTATTTTCATCTCTCCTCCACCTATAACACATCTTATATACAACAAAGATTACTCTAAAAAATCTCACTTCTTGAGAATTTCCATTAGTTGGTGCTTGTTCAGTGTCTTTAATAGTTGCATCGTATGTGCGATGTGTTCCTCACATCTAGCACTACATACTAGTATATCATCTAAATAAACATTAAGAAATGAATTTGTAAAAGGGAATAACAAATATTTCATTAAACTCATGAATGTATTTGGTGCATTTCTTAGGAAAATTCACATAGCTAACCACTCATACAAACCTTGTGTAGTTTTGAAGAAAATCTTCTTGGTATCATCTTCTCTAACTCAAACTTTGTGATACCCACACTTTAAGCCTAGCCTGGTGAATTATTTGGCTTGCTACAAATAATGTGACAAATCATCTATGTTATGTATGTTCTACTTGTTATTGAGCATATTTATGTATTATAGCACACCTTTTCTCATATCTACCCACTTTCACTGGTTTACCCAGGGTAAACATGAGTTGAGGAACTACTATTAGATGACTCAACCTACCAGATGACCTTAAGGAAATGGAGCCGACATAACAAGAACTTACTAAATCCCCTCAGGTGGTACAGGAACCCCAAGAACCAACCAATCATTCCAGGTCTCCAAACCCTAAGATAATCATCATTTTCATTGGACTAGACGCTTAGTCACTTCCATTATAGGGCCACCAAGCGATTGAAACCCTAAAGTCACTCCCACAAGCCTACTTCCCAATGACCGCAGTCTCTTTCACACAGTTCTGTTCCAATGACTGCAATATTCATGCCACTTTTTGAGGGCTAAGATCAAGACCCCTACCCATATCTTAATGAAACTCCTAGAAATGATAAATAACATAGAAACAAAACCTCTAACCAAAACTTACTCAAAGACTTGACCTAACTTGGTCTAGCCATGACAATCATTCCATCAAACAGATTATGAGTATGAAACCTACAAGTCATGACTGCATATCTAAACATAAAGATATGAAACTTATCTCAGGTTTACTAAGAGGGATTATTTCCCTCTCACAATAGCTGCCATACCATCTATTAGGTCATGCATTCAATAACCAATCATTTATCAACAAAACATGATAAGAACCATAACTTGGATCAGTCAACATAATATGCTTATAACTAGCATATAACCAGATAAGTAGTAATGATAGAACAACCATTAACACCACATAATAAAAAGTATATTTACTCATGAAATACAACTCATATTTACATATGAAAAAGCCAACCAAGTCAGGGACTTCCACGTACCACCCTACCATAGATTGGGCTGAACCAAATATTTCTTTTAGCCAATCACCCCTGTGCCATATTCCAAGCATGAATGTGGCATGAATGTGGGACCTCATGGCATAAACCAATCCAGAAAAAACCAAGGTAATCCAGAGGCTAAACTACGTCCACCCCCACAATATCATGGTATCACCTAAACTGGTCCTAAGATCACGAAACTAAACCGAGCTGGGATGCCTTA
This sequence comes from Pinus taeda, assembly GCA_000404065.3. Lineage (NCBI taxonomy): Eukaryota > Viridiplantae > Streptophyta > Pinopsida > Pinales > Pinaceae > Pinus > Pinus taeda. The sequence continues at coordinate 19,445 of APFE031287641.1, read as the reverse complement.
GTACTCCTTCACCATCCCTTGAGGAATTTTCCTGTCTCCACCCACCTGTTGAGGTATTCCTAGAGACAACCATCTCCATCCCCAACCCTACGGATTTTCGTGAGACCACCTCACCTAGATCCAAAACCTTTCGGTAATCGAAACCTCAACCAAGAATGAATCCCATCACACCAGGTCTAACCGGAAATGGAAAGGAAAGGCTAAAACCACTATCAAAACCTAGTAAAATCCATGCCACTGACATAAAATAAACTAAATATGCACATGAATATACCATGCATGCCAAAACAAGTTAGGAAATCATACAAGCAACCTTTTACCTCCAAGTATTCCTGCTAAAATTTCTTGATCCATCCTTTCCTATCTTCATCCTTGTTTTCCTTGTCCTTCCTTTTATTGCTTGCTTCCCTTCTCCTCTTGGTATCATTCTCCTCTCTCAACCCAATTCTGAATTTGAACTAACAAAAGGCCCCAAATTGATGCTCTAATGTATATTTATTATTGATGCCTCTAATTTCTTTATTTTTCCTCTATTTTCCTTCAATTTCCTCCTCACATGCAACTTGTGACCTTTCACCTCCATTTTTCCTAATTTCCTTTATTTCATAAATAAAATGCCAATAATAGCTTATTTCCTTTTCAAATCCTTTGCCATTTCCTTTTCCAATTTCCCCTTAGCTGCAATAAACAACAAGTGATTCACACTATGATACTTTTTCCAACATTAATCTTGGAATACGTGTCCCATGACCTTGATCTTATTTTTCCTTTATTAACTATATTACATGAAATTTTAAACCAAGGTTGTTGTAGATCCCTCCCCCTAGGGGAACACTGTCCTCGGTGTTCAATGACACCTATAACTAGAAAAACCACTTAAAAACAAACCATACTTCCCATTGAGATTTATAACTGAGCTCATTGTAGTATTTACAATGAACAACCTAGTCAAAAGAAAAACCATGATGACAAACATGACACATGAAAACAATACCACTTATTGGAGATTTGTAACACAACTCGTTGTGGTATTTTCAATAAAAACCATACATAACTATGTACATATACCAAAACCATGTTTTCCTCCACCAACAAATAATAAAAGATACATAGACCACATTTGATCAGTCGTCTCCCATGTAGCTTCATTTTGCCCAAAGTGATTCTAGTGCACTTTAACTCTCTCGATTTCTCTATTCAGAAACATTAGTTGTTTCCGCTGCAATATGCACTAAGTTTCTAACCGGAATTCTTCTTCTAGATCCACCTACAATAGTGACCAATCAATAACATTATCAACATCCTTTACATATCTTTTAAGAAATGAAACATGGAAAACATCATGGAATTTCACTGTCGAAGGCAGTGCAATTTTGTAGGTCACTGATCGAGTCCTCATAAGGATCATGAAAGGCCCACAATACAAAGGTGCCAACTTGGCACATGATCCAATCTTCAAGGAGATATTCTTGGGTTGATGCACAAATACACATGCTCTCTAAGTTGAAAATCCTTAAATTCCCTGTGTTGATCTGCATAAATTTTCTTCCTGTCCTAAGATCCATTTAAATTATTCTTGATAACCTACATTTCCTATTTCAAGTCTACCAACATGTCTGCTCCAATAAGTACCATGGTCACTAGATCACTCCAGCTGATGGGAGTATTACAACTCCTCCCATAGAGTACCTCAAATAGACTCATCCTCATTGACTATTGATACCCATTGTTGTAAGAAAACTAAACCAGTGGAGGATACTTTTCCCACTTCCACTGCAGATGCATAACCTACAACCTCAACATTTCCTCCAGAATCATGTTGACCCTCTCTGTCTGGTCCATATGTTTGTGGATGATAATTGTATTGAAGGCCAGCTCTGTATCCAAGCCTACAAATAACTCCTTCCAAAACCTCAAAATGAACTTAGAATTTTTGTCTCATACAATCTTATTCAGAGCATCGTGCAACCTCACTATCTCCCAAATGAAGACTTGTGCTACCTCATTAGCTGAATAAGTAGTCTTCACTCAAATGAAGTGAGCTAGCTTGCTAAACCCTTCAACCAAAACCATGATGGAATCATGCTGCTTTGATTTCCTTGGAAATTTTTTAATGAAGCCCATGTAAATGACCTCTCATTTCCATTCTAGAATTGAAATATGTTGTACCAAACCAGTTGGGTGCTTACACTCAACTTTCACCTACTGATAATCCAAGCATCTAGAAAAAAACTCTGCCACTTCCCTTTGCAAATTCGATCAATAGTAGAACTTCTCCATAGCTTTCAATGGATTTTGATACCTTGATTAACCTAAATATGGCTTGACATGAAAATCCATCAACATAATCTTCTTGAGATCAATGTCATCCAGCACATAGATCTTGTCCCCGAATATGACCAAGCCATCTGCTATGAGATGATATTCCACATCCTAATCACTTATAGCCTGTTGTAACATTTTCCTAAGTTGTTGATACCTTTCATCTTGTTGTCCTTCCTAGAAGATATGATTATGTAAATCTATCCCATAGGAGCTCATAGTTGCTATGTGATTTACCTCCAATTTCCTATGAAGAGCCTCTGCAACCCTGTTCTCCTTACCATTGATGTAACTGATGTCGAAGTCAAACTCACTAATCATGGCCAACCATCTTTCTTTCTTGGCATTAAAATTCAATGAGTCAAATAGGTATCTCAATCCACTATGGTCTCTCATCAATATAAACCTCCTGCTAAGAAAACAGTGTATCCTCATCTTCAATGCATGAATGATCGCTACCAACTCAAGGTCATTAGTGATATAGTTCTTCTCTTCCTAATTCAATTTCTGTGACTCATATCACACCACCTATCCCACCTACATGAGGACTCCACCAAGTCTTATCTTCCAAGAATTTGTGCAAAAAATGAACTCTTTATCTTGATCTTCAATATTTTACACTGGAGAATTTGTATGCAAGTGCTTCAACTGCTCAAAACTTGTTGCACATTCCTCTCTCCATTCAAATTTCTTCCCTTTTTGTTGCAACGATGTAATATGATATTAAATCCATGAGAAGCTCCTAATGAACTTCCTATAATAACTTACTATCCCCATGAATGATCTGACCTCATCTGCATTCCTAGGAGTCTCGCACTCCATGATAGCCCTTATCTTTTCCGGATTCACTACTATGCCTCGTTTGGAGAAAACATGTCCCTTGTAATGTACCTTTGTCTCAAAGAAACTACATTTACTAAGATTGGCATACAATTAGTTCTCTCTTAACAATCTCAGCATTTCTACTAAGTGTTTGACATTCTCTTCCTGATTCTTCGAATATATCAATATATTGTTAGTAAATACAACAACACAATTTTATAGATAAGGATGGAACACTCTATTCATAAAACACATAAAAGTAGTTGGAGCATTAGTCAAACCAAAAGGAACTACAAAAAACTCATAATTCCAATACCTGGTTCAGAAAGAAGTCGTGTAGATTTCCTCTTCTTTAATGTGTACCTGATGATATCGTTATCTCAAATCAATCTTTGATAGAATTGTTGCTCCCTTGAACTAGTCAAATAAGTCATCAATCTTTGGCAATAGATACCTATTATTGATGGTTACCTTTTTTAGCTACTTGTACTCAATGAACAACCTAGAAGTACCATCCTTCTTCTTCACAAACAACACTGGTGCACCCCTAGGTAATACACTTGGCCTAATGTATCCCTTGTCAAGCATTTCCTTCAACTGTAACTTCAATTCTACCAACTCTGGAGTGCTCATTCCGTAAGGTTCCTTTGATGTTCATGTTGCCCCTGGTGCCAACACAATAGAAAATTCCACCTCCCTATGAGGAGGCAACTCTGAAACCTCTGTGGGAAACACATCCTGAAGTTGTTGCAATATAGGGTACTTCTTGAATATTTCTTCATCTTCAACATCCTTATCCTTGGAACTGGAAATATAAACTGCAAATAGTACACACCTCTTCCTATGACTACACTTAGCTTGCATAGATATAATCATTCTCACTGAAATAGGCTTCTTCTTTCCCTACAAGATTCTCTTTTCTCCATTATCGTCTAGGCACTCAATAGCCTTGTTATAACAATCTACTTTGGTTTTGTGGAGATACAACCAATCCATACCCAAAAGCATACTATATGATCCCAATGGAACCACATTTAGATTTGTTGATGTAGGAATACAATTCAACTCATATGCACTAGCTCTTACCCAATGACGAACTCTCTTCTTAGTACCTATAGAAAATTTCACCAACCAAGACTCTGCATGCACTTCTTTTCTCAAACCAGACTTATCCACCATGCCAAGATTAACATAATTATAATTCGATATAGGGTTAATAAAATTAGAAACTACTTGACCATGGATCTTACATTCCATCTCAATAATGGATTCTTGTTTCTTTTCCTGCTTTTTTTCCACAACTGCATATGTTATGAAACTAGCTCAAGAAAAGATAGAAAAGATAGATCAATGCCTTAGAATTCAGCCTCTTCGAGGGGGCAACCTCCTTTACATTACATCAATGAACAATTCATGGATGATTCAAATGATAAAACCTCCTTTCTATATATCAGAGTCTAAGGAGTCACAATATAACCCATCTGACCTAACAATAATAATATAAAGCCACAAAA
>APFE031287641.1:0-14284 GCA_000404065.3 Pinus taeda | reverse complement strand
TGATGTAGGACATGCTTTTGCCGAAGTAGGGAATGTGACGTCCCTACAATTATTTAAATTCCCCGCTCGACCTTTTGACCTAAATAATGTCGCCCATGATTTCACTATAAGTGTCAGAATAAAAGTGTTCACCGGAAAGAAAGATTTATTTGATGACTTGTTTCAAAATAAAAGTTCATTCCAGGAAGTTTTGCGAGAAGCTAAGTCGAGGTTGTCCCCAGACCACCTTGAAAGATTTTCGTCATTCAGAGAAAGAAGACTAGCCGGCATCCCTCTAGAAAAGCTTCAGCCGCTCACCAGAGAGCCTACTCCAAGTGTCAGCCTCAGCGGAAACTCCAGTTCTTCCAAATGTAGATCTGACGCCGTTCAAGGAACACCCGAACGCTCTAAGAAGTCTACGAGCGACCAAGGGAAAGTAGGAGAAGCAGTCGGAGATACTGCCTAGTCAAGTGCCATGTCGCAACCACAAATTATCGCTTCCTCATCAAGAAATGTCCCTCCTCCCATCACTACATCGTCGCTCGTCACGACACAACTCGATAAGGAGTGGGAAATCTTCAACGAGCTGATCAGCCCAGAAGGGCAGGTCCCAAGAGCGCCTGTAAGAAATGTGCAAGTAACACAGGAAATGGTTTCAACCGTGGTCGGTAGCGTCTCAGAAGAAGAACACGGTCATATCGCTCCGTCTCCCGAACTCCTACTTAGCGTAGAAGAAATTCCCCCACTGGACGTGTTCTATAGTCCTCAACATAAAGCAGTGGTGAGAAGACAAAGAAGAAAGAGAAAGCTGGAGAATACGCTGTCGTAGAATGCCGAACATTTGGACGTCTTTTGGAAATACCCTAACAGCAACCCCATGGAGAATCTCACAAAATTGTCTCAAATTGCAGGAGCATACGCTTATGCGACTATCGACAAGGCGTATGAAGTGCAGCAACTATTAAAGGAGCAAGAAAACCATATACATCTACTGCAACGACAACTGCAACAGGCCAATGTCAGCAATGAAGCGTCCAAACAACTCGAGAAACTACAAGAAGATTTTTAGCAGATGTAGATAAGCTATCAGAAAATCCTGGACGAAAAAGGAAAGCAGTTGCACGCTTTACAAGAAATACATAAAGATGAGCTGAAGCTTTCCGAATTCGCTTCAGAATCTACTAGTTTAAATGAGCAACTTCTGCAGCAACAAGAAGAGTTGGGATGAAAATTATCGCAGTGGAGTCACTATTGTGAGCTGAGCGACAAACTCACCAATCAAGTGACAGATCTGCGAAGTGACTACGACCAAGCCAGCAGAAAAGTGACAGAGTATATAGCTTGGCAGGATGGAGAGGAAGCGAAAAGAGCAAATGCACCTAGAATAAATGAAATCCATAAAGAATTGCTCTTCAACAAATGGGACGATCAAATCAAGCAGGCAGAACAGGTAGCAGAGGCAGCGACGACACAGGCTGGTATCCTTATAGACTGTGTAAATGAAAATTTACACAGAGCAAACTTAATCACAGAAACCGCCCCGGGATAGCTACCAACCAAGTCACCAATAGAGGCAGAATGGAAAGAGAAAGCGCAGGAAAAGGGTAAGGCAATACAAGCTTTGAACAGGTTGAATTGGGAGTGCTATTGGGCATACTTAGTTAAGCCACACAGTCAATGGATGACTGTGAAATGCATCACAAACTCAGCAGAGAAAGTGGTGCCAGCTCTCAAAGATTCCATTTTCGTAGCCCAACTCAACGTAGAAGTCGGCCAACCGACTCTTCTCAGATCCATGCTGAACACTTGCAATTTCAAAGACCAGATCCAGAGATAACTTATTTTTAGTAGTTTGCTGTTTCGTTTTGTTTAGATTAGAAAAAGGGCGGTTGTTTGAGAGCCGTATCCTACAATTTTGTAAAAACACTATTATTAGATTTAGGAAGTAGTATTTTAACCCTTCTCATGCATTTAGAGAAGGGTCCGGAGATTTATCAAAAATTGATCCTCAGAACATGCACTTATGCACCTTCAGAGGAGGTTTTGATGAATGGATGGATTGAAATTTATCTTTACTTGCATTTTGATATCTGCTACTGATGTTGCACTTCTGTACTGTTGGTAGATTTTAGAACAAGTAGAAATAGATTGTTTTGCTTGAGGCTTATGGGTAGAACTAGTCATTAATGGTACTTTTATCTCTTGGCAATGTCTGCTTATACTCTTTAAGTAATTTACAGTTTCAGTTGTTTATGTGTTATTGCCTGAACATATGGGTTATCATTTGGAACTTTTGTACGATGGAGTCATATGGTTCATGTGTGACATATGAATGGCTTATTATGCGATATGTTGTTCACAACTTTTTTTCTTAACTTCTTACGCAAATTAGTTTATCTCAAATGGTTTCTTTTCTTATGATAGTTGAATGATCTTTATTACCAGTTATTATTCGAAATCTTTTTAGATCGCATAATGGAAGACATACAATCCCAGGTTAGAATAGATTTGATTTGTTGTTTCTCAATAGATACAATAGCATAGAGTAAAGTTAAAGAATCCGATTTAGATTAGCTTTAAAATACTCTCAGATCGTCACAGTTCAACTCTATACACACACACACACCCAAGATCGGGAAACTGGTCCCGTTATCCCCAGTCGGACCTGCTATACCAAACGGATAAGGAGTTGCTAACCAAGGTCCGGACCGGGTGCGTATCCCCCTTGTTGTCGACCCGACTTTCGGGGCTTCAACAAGTAGCTCAGGGGATTTGACTATATTTGTTTCAGGTCGAAAGCAGCAAGAGAAAGGGTGATTGGACTACAAAGTCAATGTTAGTTTCTGCCGGTAAACATGGGGCAAATTAAGTGCCATGTTTAGCCAAGTGAAGATTGTAAATGTGAGTAGTATGAGGGAGAAAGCCCACTACCCTGCAGGCATCAGACAAAGGATGAATCTGCAACAACAACATTAGATGAAACAGAATCACGAGGTTGCTCAACAGAGCATCTAGCCAAGGATGAATTCTGCATAAGACAACCATTACAACTAACAGCGAAATCATCACAAAAGGAGAATCATTACAGATAAATTCCTAACAAATTTCTTAGATAATGCTGTAACAAGGCAGAAAAAACATAATGTGTAAATGAATTACAGGAAAAACATACTAAACATGAGCATCGTGATGAATCCTAGATCAAAAGCGCAAAATACTACTTTATTAAAATGATATTGAGGAAAATTTTTACGCAGAGCCAAGAAAACCTCTCTGCTAGCAAAATCCAACCTCTACACTATGAAATTCATACAATATATACATTTTCTCATTCTTGTAGTAAGGGAATTGAGCTCAACAATTTTCTTCAAAATAGAATCAGTTACATTAAACTTGGACTGAATTTCTGAAAATATGTTTTGAAGATGAACTCGCATCTCCTAAACCATAGCACCTATTACAAAAATGAAAGATTTTTTGTAGATAAGGTCATGTTGGAGAAAAACCTCTCTCAAATTTTGGAAATTCATTTTTCGTTGCTCGTAATCTGTGCCACAAAATCATCTCTAAAATAGAAAATCATTAAAAATTTAAATCTGTGAAAATGAGCTATAAAGATCTAGTCACATATCCCAATTCATGACACATGTGAATAGAATGAAAGATATTTTTGTTATATGGCTTGTGTTTAACAAGAACCTTCCTGGGTTTTGAAAAATTAAATTCCATCTGTTGTGAAATGGCAGTGCACTAAAATGACTAAAACAGTAAAAAATATGAAAAATTTGCTTTGTTTTAATGTAGACTCCAAATATCACTACATATCTCCCACATAGTAGCATTTGTGCATAAACTGAAGGAGGTTTTTCTTATCTGGTATGTGATCGACAAAAAACTGTTTCAAATTTGAAAACTTTCTTGCCATTATTTCAGAAACGGATCTTGTACTAAACTTGTCATTGTGAGCAGATACTGACCTCAAAACATGCATAACCGAGAATCACTCATTCATTTCGATAATATCTTTTGATCCAGAAACTGGTTACGAGAGTGTGATATACCGTTGGGAATATTTTTCCAATCTTCTTCTAATGGAAATACTTAGGATATAATTTGCACTAAATATCATGTACAAAACATCTCTGAAACCAGACATAGTAAGAGCCCATTTTGATCCCTTGTGACAGGTTGCGAAGACTGGAATTAACATCAGTCTTATTAGGGATGGCAGCTCCTTGGAGGTGTCAAAAACACCATAGACCAAGTGATTCATCCATTGGGCAATATGGTCAAACAACTAAAAACTCAAAAAAACTCATACCAATCCAAACATACACATACTGCAACCTGTACATAACAAATACCGGAAACTAAAATGTTTCTTTTGGAAGCTTATGTATTTACACAAACCTACCCTGCTTTGCTTCAAAATCAATGGATCAAGTGATGTTGTAATGCCATATTAACCAATCAAGTAAATGTGACAATGATGTTGTATTTGGATAGTGTTTGAACCAGAAGATAGTTGGAAATCCTACCAGCAGTATATACCCATAGTACCTTTGGCTCTGTAAAAGGCAACTTGGTTTTTATTTAAACTTAAAAATATATTCCATATATGCTGCTATGCGATCATAGGAACCAGATTCTATCTGCTGCCCCAACTCATTAAGATATGCTCTTGGCTGGAGATTGTCACATCCTTGTTGTAAATCATAACATCCTTCAATACAACCATCTAAGGGCAACGTTATCTTTTCTTCTTTGGGAGGAGGGAGGGTTTCCAAGAACTGTTTTAGGTCTTGGAATTCATGTGATTTAATTTGAAAATCCAATAATTAAATTTCATTTTCCAATCTTTCAACCACTAAGCCAAGAAAACAATATTTATTCACAGGTGTGAGTCGGCTAGTTTTCAAGCTAAGTAATAATGATGTTGGAAAACTCTGATCAATTTGAAATTTTGCTATCTCATCCCTTAAAATCAATAACATTTGACTAGATAACAAATTTTCCACATACCCTATCATCAGTGATTACCATCAATGTTCTAAAAACTGGATTCCTTGGCAGTGAAGTTGAAGCTCAGGATCTTGAACATTGGAGTCATCAGGTAGATGATTTCAACCTTCATATGTGTCTGACTGCTGTCCACCATCAGCAATCAGATTTACAACTTGAATGATCTTTCCTAGAGAAGGTTTGTCACCTCTTCCCCAGTATGGTCGCCACTATGTTAATGACTAGATCTACCTCAGGCTAAAATAAGGTAAGTCTAGGGTAACATCAAACCATGCTTAACCTAGTAGCTAGCCCTACCAGGTCAAGAGAGGCCTCTCTCCTTGTCAATCTCAATTAGGATATTGGAAATTAGGGCTTGAGATGACTGAATTTAATTTCGATTTTAGGCTAGGTATAGTAGCTCAGGGGATTTGATTGGCTTTGTTTCAGGTTGAAAGCAGCCAGAGAAAGGGTGATTGGACTACGGAATCGATGTCAGTTTCTGCTGGTAAGCTTGGGGAAAATTAAATGCGATGTTCAGCCAAGTGAAGATTTTAAATGTGAAGAGTATGAGGGAGAAAGCCTGCTTCCCTGCAGACATCAGAAAAAGGATGAATCTGCAACAACAACCTTGGATGAAAGAGAATAACGAGGTTGCTCAACAGAGCATCTCGCCAGGATGAATTCTGCATAAGACAACCATTACAACGAACAAGAAAATCATCATGAAAGGAGCATCATTACGGATGAATTCCTGACATATTACTTAGATAATGCTGTAACAAGGTAGAAAGAACATAATGTGAATGAATTATAGGAAACACGTACTAAACATTAGCACCATGATGAATCCCTGATCAAAAGGGAAAAATACTTCTTTATTAAAATGATATTCATGAACTTTTTTACACAAAGCCAAGACAACCTCTTTTCTACAAAAATCCAACCTCTACACTATGAAATTCATAAAATATATACATTTTCACATCCTTGTACTAAGGGAATTGAGCTCAACCATTTTCTTCAAAATAGAATCAGTTACATTAAACTTGGATCGAATTTCTGAAAATAGGTGTTACAAATGAACTCATATCTCCTAAACCATAGCACATTTTACAAAACGTAAAGAGGTTTTTGCATATAATTTCATTTTGGAGAACCACCTCTTTGAAATTTTGGAAATTTGTTTCCAGTTGGTCGTAATTGGTGCCAAAAAATCATCTCTAGAACAGAAAATCATTAAAAATTTAAATCTGTGAAAATGAGTTGTAAAGATCTAGTCACATATCCCAATTCATGAAACCTGTCAATAAAATGAAATATTTTTTTTGTTATATGGCTTGTGGTTAACAAAACCCTCCTTGGCTTTTACAAAATTACTTTCCATCTGTTGTAAAATGGCACCGCACTAAAATGACTAGAACAATAAAAAAATATGAAAAATTTGCTTTGTTTTAATGTAGGCTCCAAATATCACTTCATATCTCCCACATAGTAGCGCCTGTGCATAAAATGAAGGAAAATTTTGTTATATTGTATGTGATGGAAAAAAACCTATTTCACTTTTGAAAAATTCCTTACCATTATTTCAGAAACTAATCTTGTACTAAACTTGTCATTGTGTGCAGCAACTGACCTCAAAACATGCATAACCAAGAATTACTCATCTATTTCGATCATATCTTCTCATCTAGAAACTGGTTACGGGAGTGTGATATATCGTTGGAATTATTTTTCCAATCTTCTTCTAATGGAAATACTTAGTATATGATTTGCACTGAAGATCATGTGCAAAACATCTCTGAAAACTAGACATAGTAAGAGCCCATTTTGATCCCAGGTGACAGGCTGTGAAGACTAGAACTAACATCGGCCTTATTTGGGATGGAAACTCCTTGGAGGTGTCAAGAAAACCATAGAACAAGTGCTTCATCCATTGGGAAATATGGTCAAACAACTGCAAACTCAAAACAAGTCATACCAATCCAAACATACACATACTGCAACATGTACCTAACAAATACGAGAAACTAAAATGTTTCCTTTGGAAGCTTATTTATTTACACAAACCTACCCTACTTTGTGGCAAAATAAATGGATCAAGTCATGTTGTAATGCCATATCAACCAATCAAGTAACTATCACAATGATGCTGTTTTTGGATATTGTTTGAACCAGAAGATAGTTGGAAATCTACGAGCAGTATATACCCATATTACCTCTGGCTCTGTAAAAGGAAACCTGGTTTTTCTTTCAACTTAAAAATATATTCCAATCATAGAAACTAGATTCTATATGCTGTCCCAACTCATTAACATATGCTCTTGGCTGGAGATTGTCACATCCTTGTTGTAAATCATAACATCCTTTAATCTAACGATCCAAGGGTAGCCTTATCATTTCTTCTTTGGGAGGAGGGAGAGTTTCGAAGAACTTTTTTGGGTCTTGGAATTCATGTGATTTAGTTTGAAAATAGAATAATTCAATTTCATTTTCCAATCTTTCAACCACTAAGGCAAGAAAACAATATTTATTCTTAGGTGCGAGTCGACTAGATTTCAAGCTAAGAAACAATGATGTTAGAAAAATCTAATCAATATGAAATTTTTCTATCTCATCCCTTAAAATCAATAACATTTCACTAGATAATGGATTTTCCACATACCCTATCATCGGTGATTAACGTCAATGTTCTGAAAAATGGATTCTTTGGCAGTGAAGTCGAAGCTTAGGATCTTGAACATTGGAGTCATCAGGTAGATAATTTCAGCCTTCATATGTGTCTGACTGCTGTCCACCATGAGCAATCAGATCTACAACTTGAATGATCTTTCCCAGAGAAGATTTTTCACCTCTACCCTAGTATGGTTGCCACTATGTTAGTGCCTAGATCTACCTCAGGCTAAAAGAAGGCAGGTCTAGGGTAACATCAAACCTCGCTTAACCTGGTAGCTAGCCCTACCAATTCGGGAGTAGGGTCTCTCCTTGTCAATCCCAATTAGGATATTGGCAATTATGGCTTGAGATGACTGAATTTAATGTAGATTTTAGGCTAGGTATAGTAGCTCATGGGATTCGATTGGATTTGTTTCGGGTTGAAAGAAACAAGAGAAATGGTGATTGGACTATGAAATCGATGTCAGTTTCTGCCGGTAGACCTGGGGCCAATTAAGTGCCATGTTTAGCCAAGTGAATATTGTTAATGTGAGGAGTATAAGGGAGAAATCCTGCTTCCCTACTTAGACAAAGGATGAATCTGCAACAATAACTTTAGTTGAAAGAGAATCACAAGGTTGCTCAACAGAGCATCTAGCCAAGGATGAATTTTGCATAAGACAACCATTACAACTAACAGCAAAATCATCACGAAAGGAGCATCATTACGGATGAATTCCTAACATATTACTTAGATAATGTTGTAACAAGGCAGAAAGAGCATAATTTGTAAATGAATTACAACAAAAAGCATACTAAACATTAGCACCGTGATGAATCCAAGATCAAAAGGGCAAAAGACTGCTTTATTAAAATGATATTTAGGAAAATTTTTACAGAAAGCCAAGACAACCTCTCTTCTGCCAAAATCCAACCTCTACATTATGAAGTTCATAAAATATGTACATTTTCTCGTCCTTGTACTAAGGGAATTGAGCTCAACCATTTTCTTCAAAATATAATCATTTACATTAAACTTGGACGGAATTTCTGAAAATAGATGTTTAAGATGAACTTGAATCTCCTAAACCATAGCACCTGTTACAAAAATAAAATATAGACAAGGTCATGTGGGAGAAAAACCTCTCTCAAATTTTGGAAATTCATTTCCACTTGCTCGTAATTTGTGCCACAAAATCATCTCTAAAACAGAAAATCATTAAAAATTTAAATTTTTGAAAATGAGCTGCAACGATCTAGTCACATATCCCAACTCATGACACCTTTGAATAAACTGAAAGAGGTTTTTATTATATGGCTTGTGGTTAACAAAAACCTCCTTTTGTTTTGCAAAATTACTTTCCATCTGCTGTAAAATGGCACCTCACTAAAATTATTAAAACAGTAAAAAATATGAAAATTTTCTTGGTTTTAATATAGGCTCCAAATATCACTACATATCTCCCACATAGTAGCACCTGTGCATAAATTGAAGGAGGCTTTTTTTATTTGGTATGTGATAGACAAAAACCTCTTTCACTTTTGGAAAATTCCTTACCATTATTTCATAAACTGATCTTGTACTAAACTTGTCATTGCATGTAGCAACTGACCTCAAAACATGCATAACCAAGAATCACTCATTCATTTAAATCATATCTTCTAATCCAGAAACTACTTATGGGAGTGTGATATATCATTGGAAATATTTTTCTAAGCTTCTTCTAATGGAAATACTTAGGATATGATTTGCACCGACGATCATGGGCAAAACATCTCTGAAAAGCAGACATAGTAAGAGCCCATTTTGATCCCTAGTGATAGGCTACAAAGGCTGGAACTAACATCGGCCTTATTGGGGATGGAAGCTCCTTGGAGGTGTCAAGAACACCATAGACCAAGTTCCTCATCCATTGGGCAATATGTTCAAACAACTGCAAACTCAAAACAACTCATACCAATTCAAACATACACATACTGCAACATGTACATAACAAATACGGAAACTAAAATGTTTCCTTTGGAAGCTTATTTATTTACACAAACCTACCCTACTTTGCTGAAAAATCAATGGATCAAGTGATGTTGTAATGCCATATCCACCAATCAAGTAATTGTGACAATGATGCTATTTTTGGATAGTGTTTGAACCAGAAGATAGTTGGAAATCCTACCAACAGTATATACCCATAGTACCTCTGGCTCTGTAAAAGGCAACTTGGTTTTTCTTTCAATTTAAAAATATATTCCATATATGCTCATATGGATCATAGAATCCAAATTCTATCTTCTTCCTAGCTCATTAACATATGCTCTTGGCTGGATATTGTCACATCCTCATTGTAAATCATAACATCCTTTAATCCAACCATCCAAGGGTAGCCTTATCTTTTCTTCTTTGGGAGGAGGGAGAGTTTCCAAGAACTATTTTGGGCCCTTGAATTCATGTGATTTAATTTGAACATCCAATAATTCAATATCATTTTCCAATCTTTCAACCACTAAGCCAAGAAAACAATATTTATTCTCAGGTGTAAGTCGGCCAGATTTCAAGCTAAGACAAAATGATGTTAGAAAACTCTGATCAATCTGAAATTTTGCTATATCATCCCTTAAAGTAAATAAAATTTCACTAGATAATGGATTTGCCACATACCCTATCATTGGTGATTACCATCAATGTTCTGTGAAAACTGGATTCTTTGGCAGTGAAGTGGAAGCTCAAGATCTTAAACATTGGAGTCATCAGATGGATGCTTTCAACCTTCATATGTGTCTGACTGTAGTCCACCATAAGCAATCAGATCTGCAACTTCAATGATTTTTCCTGGAGTAGATCTATCACCTCTTCCCCGGTGTGGTTGCAAATATTTTAGTGCCTAGATCTACCTTAGTCTGAAAGAAGGCAGGTCTAGTGTAACATCAAACCATGCTTAACTTGGTAGCTAGCCCCACCAGGTCGGAGAGGGCTCTCTCCTTGTCAATCTCAATTAGGATATTGGCAATTACGGCTTGAGATGACTGAATTTAATGTAGATTTTAGGCTAGGTATAGTAGCTTAGGGGATTTGACTGGATTTATTTCAGGTCAAAAGCAACAAGAGAAATGGTGATTGGACTATGAAATCGATGTCAGTTTTTGTTGGTAAACCTAGGGAAAATTAAGTTCCATGTTCATCCAAATGAAGATTGTAAATGTGAGGAGTATGAGGGAGAAAGCCCGCTGAACTGAAATCATTAGACAAAGGATGAATCTGCAACAACAACTTTAGATGAAAGAGAATCACGAGTTTGCTCAATAGAGCATCTTGCCAAGGATGAATTCTACATAAGACAACCATTACAATTAATAGAAAAATCATCACGAAAGGAGCATCATTACAGATGAATGCCTAACATATTACTTAGATAATGCTATAATAAGGTAGAAAAACACATAATGTGTAAATGAATTACAGGAAAAACATACTAATCATCAACACCGTGATGAATCCCAAATCAAAAGGACAAAAGACTGCTTTATTAAAATTATATTCAAGAAAAATTTTACACAAAGCCAAGAAAACTGCTTTTCTACCAAAATCCAACCTCTACACTATGAAACTCATAAAATATATACATTTTCTCATTCTTGTACTAAGGGAATTGAGCTCAACCATTTTCTTCAAAATAGAATCAGTTACATTAAACTTGGACTGAATTTCTGAAAATAGGTGTTGAAGATGGAATCGTATCTCCTAAACCATAGCACCTGTTATGAAATGGAAAGAAATTTTTGTAGATAAGATAATGTTGGAGAAAAACCTCTCTCAAATTCTGGAAATTCGTTTCCAGTTGCTCGTAATCTGTGCCACAAAATCATCTCTAAAACAGAAAATCATTAAAAATTTAAATCAATGAAAATGAGCTGTAAAGATCTAGTCACATATCCCAATTCATGACACCTGTAAATAAACTGAAAGAGGTTTTGGTTATATGGCTTTTGGTTAACAAAGCCCTCCTTGGGTTTTGCAAAATTACTTCCATCTTTTGTAAAATGGCACTGCACTAAAATGACTAAAACAATAAAAAATATGAAAATTTCTCTTTGTTTTAATTTAGGCTCCAAATATCAATGCATATCTCCAACATAGTAGCACCTGTGCATAAACTGAAGGACATTTTTGTTATTTGGTATGTGATGGACAAAAACCTCTTTCACTTTCCAAAAATTCATTACTTCATTGTGTGCACTAATTGACCTCAAAACATGCATAACCAAGAATCACTCATTCATTTCGATCATATCTTCTCATCGAAAAACCGGTTACGGGAGTGTGATATATTTTTGGAAATATTTTTCCAAGCTTCTTCTAATGGAAATACTTAGTATATGATTTTCACTAAAGATCATGTGCAAAACATCTCTGAAAATCAGACATAGTAAGACACCATAGACCATGTGCCTCATCCATTGGATAATACAGTCAAACAACTACAAACTCAAAACAACTCATACCAATCCAAACATACACATACTACAACCTGTACATAACAAATATCCGAAACTAAAATGTTTCCTTTGGAAGCTTATTTATTTACACAAACCTACCCTACTTTGCTGCAAAATAAATGGATCAAGTGATGTTGTAATGCCATATCAACCAATCAAGTAACTGTGACAATGATGCTATTTTTGGATAGTGTTTGAACCAGAAGATAGTTGGAAATCTTACCAGCAGTATATACCCATAGTACCTCTCGCTCTGTAAAAGGCAACTTGGTTTTTATTTCAACTTAAAAATATATTCCATATATGTTGCTATGGGATCATAGAAACCAGATTCTATATGCTGCCCTAGCTCATTAACATATGCTCTTGGCTGGAGATTGTCACATCCTCGCTGTAAATCATAACATCCTTTAATCCAACCATCCAAGGGCAGCCTTATCATTTCTTCTTTGGGAGGAGGGAGAGTTTCCAAGAACTATTTTGGGTCTTGGAATTCATGTGATTTAATTTGAGCATCCAATAATTCAATTTCATTTTCCAATCTTACAACCACTAAGCCAAGAAAAGAATATTTATTCTCAGGTGTGAGTCGACTAGATTTCAAGCTAAGAAACAATGATGTTAGAAAACTCTGATCAATCCGAAATTTTTCTATCTCATCCATTAAAATCAATAACATTTCACTAGATAATGGATTTGCCACATACCTTGTCATTGGTGATTACCATCAATGTTCTGAAAAATGGATTCTTTGGTAGTGAAGTCGAAGCTCAGGATCTTGAACATTGGAGTCATCAGGTAGATGATTTCAACCTTCATATGTGTCTGACTGCTCTCCACCATTAGCAATCAGATCTGCAACTTAAATGATCTTTCTTGGAGAAGATCTGTCGCCTCTTCCCCAGTATAGTCGCCACTATGTTAGTACATAGATCTACCTCAGGCTAAAAGAAGGCAGGTCTAGGGTAACATCAAAACATGCTTAACCTGGTAGCTAGCCCTACCAAGTTGGTAGAGGGCTCTCTCCTTGTCAATCTGAATTAGGATAGTGGCAATTAGGGCTTGAGAAAATAGTGATACAAATTTGTATGTTAGGTATCCACCACATATATAAACATTATCCTACTCCATTTGTGTCTTACATATGGGATTATTCCCATCAATATTATATATAACTCTGCCACCTTCCACGTTATCAAATTCCACCACCTTCCACATGACATAACAACAACACAACCACATTACCAAGGGTTCATCACTTCTTTTCGACATTGAATTGAAATGCATCACCTTATAAACCATTGGAGTTTCTCCTCATGAAACAAATGTGGGATAAATACATCCCCGTTGCAAAAAAATTACATCTTATAAATGCCTAACAATAATGTCAAATTTAACTCCATGATGTTTTGCTAGTAAACTTCTCATCACAATGAAACCACCGCTAAGCCAACTAGGATAATTACCACACATCTAAAACTCATGCATTGATTTGTTTATACCCACTTCCTAGAGTCAAATACAATTGGTCATATAAATAACATTACCGGTCGGTGTCATCCTTTCACTTGGTATCCTTCAACCCATTTGCTCTACACACACATTTTAACATAAAAAACTGGTCATTTTAATAACATTTTATGATAGTGGAAAAACCTGTGAACAAATTATGAAACCAACATTTTGGACTAGCTAGGTGAGTCCATCATGAGGGCAATGAGATCTGTATTTTTGAAAAATACATCCTTTCACTTCACTCCCCATAGAGAGTGGTTCTGCGAGTATGAGAAATACGGTGGTGGTGATGTCTTCTTAGGAGATGATAGGAAGGCTATAATCATTGGTCGCGGAAAAGTAAAGTTGAAGTTGCAAGGTGGAAGGGTTAGAACCCTTCCGAGTGTTCTGCATATTCATGCATTAGCCAGAAATCTGATTTCTGTAAGCAAGTTGGATGATGCAGGTGTAAAGAAAGTGTTCAAGAAGGATACCTGCAATATGGTTCGAGGAGCACTGATATTCATGCAGGGAGTTCAGATTGGAACTTTGTACAAGCTATAAGGTAGCACTGTTGTTGACGGGTGAAATAGTTCTATGGTTCCTGAAAATGGAGCATAAAATATAGTGGTCTCTGGAGAGAAGACCATGTTGTGGCATCAAA
>APFE031287639.1:30164-55342 GCA_000404065.3 Pinus taeda | reverse complement strand
ATATATATATATATATAACTAACTGTGAAAGGAAAATGACCAAGCTTAGTGCATAGTCCAAGGAGCATACATTATTGGGAACTACTTTTACATTTTTTGAAATCAATTTTAAGCCTAAGAGTATCAAACCCACTGGGATGAGTATATACTTCAATGAGAGAACTTTTTTAAGCCTAGTAAGAATGTCCTCAAATGATTGTGAATCAGTGGTTTTATGATTGGGAAGTGGCCTCTCCCCTTTTCTCAGTTATAAGAAATATCTATACAAGTCTGAGACAGATGGATATACAAAAGTTTATCAGAGATAAATTTTAGTGATATAGAGAGACAATGTGGTTCTTGTGATACTAGTGGTACCCAATAATATTCACTTTACTACATAAATATGATCAAAGAAAGACTGAAATTTCCCTTGAAACATTCATATGATGTATATTTTTGGGAGGAACTGAAAGAATAAAATTTATTTACTATATGCAACGAGGAAATTCGACCATGGAAAGGAAGGTTGTGATTGGCAACGTAAAATGGGAAACAAATATGTCAGCTAGAAATGAATTTGATTATATATATTAAAAGGAAAGACGACTTGAAAACATGCTACTATTTAAGAGAATATAGATCCTTGATTAAAAAAAAAATGGGAGAAAAGACAATCATGGGGAAGTTCAACCCTTACACATATATGCAAACAAATCTAATATTGATCCTACTTTCCATACAAAATAGTTAAAAATGGACCATATTTATTTAAATCTGGTGTGATGAAATATTGGTTGAAGTGAAATTTTTGGTAGTTGTTCGAGCTGAACAACCTTTTTTTTGAGTTCCAACAACAATTTTCCAACATTTGGAGCTCTGTCATATGACTTTTTATCAATGTAATACAAAACTACCAATGAATCATTCTTAGGTAACGGTCTGGTATGAAGGCATGGCTTAGTTCTTAGAACTAATCTCCTCACATTATCACTGCTAGTTTCCCATTCATCCAAATACCTAACCCTAGGAGATGAAGCACCAAAGCTTTGTTGGCCTCACTAGCATTAATTGGAATACCAGCTTCTCGAGGGCGTACTTTTGGCATGTTATCTATGTTTCCCATGCACGATACCTCTTTAGAAAGATATATCTGAGGATTTTTCTTATTATCGAGAAGGCCATGCCCTACAGGGTCATAGCTTGGCAAATTTTTAAAAAAATGTCGTTTAAGGCCTCAAAATGGCTCTGGAAGTTCAAGACCTAAAAAACTTTGAAAAATAGAAATTTTTGCTAGAATTATGGAATTTGAAAAGAATCGGTGTTGAGGTTCCAAGTGGAATAGGTAGGTGGCCACCAATATCTACCTACATCATTCCTCCCCACTTAGGAAGCAATGGTCCCCATCGTGTTGAGCTCCTCCATGACATGGGAAAACTTCCGTTGAACTTGGTCCCTAGTGTGCCACTTGCCTTGGTGTAGGAGCTGGCTAGATTTGACAACTCGATACAGTTGGATCCTCTATTGGCAAGTGTTCTTGATCTATATGTCCATGATCTGATCAGTTGTGACCTATTCAATGTAGTTTTGGTTAAGCTCTGTTGGTATCAGCTACTCAACAGTGTGTGATGTGTCCAAAAATTGTGGAAAGTATAGCTAAAGGCGGTCCACATTTAATACAGGACCCTAGCATATCGACAATTGAACATCGGAGCTTGGAGCATATTTGCGCGTCAAAATATTGCAACATTAAAAGATCAACAATCGAGAATCAGGACTTTTGTAGGTGACAACCTTTTAAACATTGTGACAGGGGTAATGTGTTGATAGCGTAAAATCATCGAAGGACTCAAATATAGATTAACAAAGGATTCCATTGAAAACCAAAGGTGTATGGGCCCTTTTCTCTCTCCTCTAGTGGAACACGTGGTAACATATGGTTGGTTCTAATAAGCCAGATGTGGCGTAATATGATTGGCTCCGCTAAAGACACATGGAAACATATGATTGGTCCCGATAAAGTTACAATGACATTTGAAGTCACCATGACGTGGCAGCACGGTAGCCCATGCGGCAGATAGTTTTGTTGTTTAGAGGGGTGTAAGGGAGAAAAATGGGTGACACGTGTCACCACTAAGGAAGTGCCTGGTAGAGTGATGATGGAACATCAGAGGTTTCATATTGGAGACTTAAATTGTCACAAATCCAAATTTATTTCCCCAATTGGAAAGTACCGATGAGAGGGGCTCCAATATTAGGGCTAGCGCATGGTCTAGAAGAACTTAAAGGACCAGCGGCATGGAGCACTTTATAAAGGAAAAATGGCCCCTGACGGGAACAAAATCCACTAGCGCCTTAAGGCTAAGCACCAGGTCACAGCCCTCGGTCCTATGATGAAGAAATGTAGAAAGGGGCTAAAAAAGGGGCCAAAGGATATTAGAACTCACTATTTTGTAATGTATTTAAGAGTAAAAGTCCCGATGAGGAAAAGATATGATATAACATTATGGCTATATTACAGGGCATATAGAAATCTAATAGTGAAATAGAGGGAGTTACGTGATGGATGAGTCGGAAGCTATGATTCAACGACAACACCAAGGCCACCACAATTGATCGCTCTCGGCTCTAGAAAGTGGTAAGTACAAGCAGTTAAGGCAGAAAACGACAGGCAAAGCAATTGAATCGTTGTGGCACAGATGTGGTATGATCAGAGGCCATCATAGGAACGACAGGGAGATATTTTAGTCAACCATCATTCAGTTTTCCTTTTGTAATTTCCTGCATTTTAAAGAAGGAATCAAATCCTTTGTAATCATTTAGACAACAGAGCCTTTAGATGCCAAGAAAGCTAGTCAATCAAACAACTGGAGCTCAAACTGAGATATTATGTAACTATTTTTCAAGTTCTCCCTGTCCTTATAAAAAAAGGGAAGAAAGACTTAACACAGGTTCCAGAATTCTAGACCGAAGAATTGAGAATTTGGTGGTTCCAATTTGGTTCAATTTTGTTATTTGTGAGGGACTTGAGCTATACAATCGCTAAATGTAATGGACTGGTGTTTTGGACTCCCTCTTGAAGGTTAATGAAATTGTTTTGTTGATTCCTATCAGAGGAATGTGCAATATGTTTTATCCTATGCATATCACTTCACGTATGTTTTTCTTCCTCTAAAATAGTGTAATGAATCTGTTGGTTTCACTCTCATTCATGGTTGTATATTTTCTGCTAAGTAGTAATAGTACCTATGTTAACTACATATTTATTTGTGTTATGTAATAGCCTACAGTACCAGTAATGTTCATACATTTGCTTAATGTTATTTGGTGAAAAATGTATTCATGAGGCATAGAGTTTGAGGCCTCAATTCGCGCTCCACTGTTTCTGCATTTTTGTTGGATATTGTTACTTAGGATTTTGTGTTATGTCCAACCCTTTGCATCAATTCCCCTCCTTTCCTTCCTCTTGTTCACCTATACTACAACAACATTTTTAAGCTGCCTATTATTGTGTGTCAGCCACTAGAACCAAGATAATCGTCTTTGAGATTAGCTATATTTACCCCATGAGTGTTTAGATATATGTGTTTTCTTGAGTTTACCTTAATGAAGGATTATTGAACCAAGCCCCTTAGTTATTTATTTTCAAACTAAGTGACATATGAGGTGAAATACCTCTGATAATATTCAAAAGAACTCCTCTCTCATGCCCTAGCCATTGGTCTCATAAGCACTCCTCTCTCTTTTCCTAGCCATTGGTCTCATATCAACCCAAAGGCTTTCTCTAGGAGGCTTTTATATCTTTTGAAGCAATTATGTGACAGATGATAGCAAAAGCTACAATAGAAACTATGAAAGTGAATATTTTATATCATGTGCACTAATAGATGGAATCAAATATTTAGATTGAGAAGCACATTGCTTTGTATTGATCAAGAATGAAGATGACAAAGCAAAAGAAGGAATATTGAAGATAGTGAATATGACAGTGAATCAAATGAATCTTATCTTATGGGTAAAAGTGAAAGTAATCTAATGGCCCTAGAAGTAGAGGTTACAAGGCTCAGTGATAGAATCAGAGATCAACAAATCTATTTGATAAAAGGGATTGTACCTACAAAGAAGAGATTACCATGTTGAAGACTCATTTGCAAGATGGAAACAAAATAAGGAAGACGTACAAGGAAAAGGAAGATCAATGTCAAAGGTTTCAGGATGAAGTAACATCATTAAGAAACGAAGTGAATGAAAAATATACAACATCCAAGGAACTTAAAGAAAGAAGTAGAGGACTTGAAGCAAAAATCATTTCTCTAAAATATGATCTTGAAAAGTCAAGCAAACGATATGAGGAAACTCTTCCAGTATTCAAAGAAGAAGGAAACGCGTTTAAAAAAGAAATCATTGAGTTAAGAACTCAATTGGAAAAGACTAGAAGTGAAAGAGAGGTTGAAGTAAGTATTCTAGAAATAAGTTAGCAAAAAAAATAAGCAATTGAAATTTCAAAATAGCTCAAAAATATTATTTGTTATTTTTTTTACAATTAACAAAATATTCAGAATTTTTTAATTTATTTTATTAAATTTGGTATTTCACATTGGGCACTAAAAAGAAGAGGCTATGGATAAGGAGAAAGATTTATGATTAATTGTATGGATTTTTTACTTTCGTTTATTGAGAGGCAAAGAGAAAGACTTGTGATTAATGATATGGAATTTAACTTTATTTTAGAGTATATTATATTTTTAATATATATATTTTTTTTAGTGCTGTACATGGAAGAAATATTTACTTTAATGTTTTAAGTCATATTGACTTTCAATTGATTTACTTTAATGCTTTTAAGTAATATTTCATTCTACTCGCTGGGGAGTGCAAATGCTGCATTATTTCCCTTATTTTACGGAAAAGTAAATCGTCATCGTTTAAAGGGTAGGTTAATTTATTCAAACTTCAATCAGATGGAAGTATTTAATTTGGGCCGCTTTGTAAATACTAATTTTATGGCCCGAATTATGCAACTAATGCTGTGTGATTAATTTTATAAAAATGTGATATTATTTTCTGGAAAGGTGGCTTTTTGCCATCATTGTTTAGAAAACAGGCGTTAATGTGAGTGAGCTCTTCTTTTTGACCCGAAGATCTCGAAAATGTTTCTGCTTTTCTTTTTGGAAAATTAAGGGACCCGAAGCTATCGGAAAGATGTGATTCTCAATGTCATATTTCACATTTAAGGGGCGGCGGTTACCCAACTTTCTCATTTATTCAAACTTCTAAGGGTTTGCGCTCTTCTTTTCGGAAAATTAAGGGACCCGAAACTTATTTTATAAATACTTATTTTTACGAGTAAGATTCACTGCTGAAAAATGACTTGACTTACTTTTGATTGATTTTATGAAAGTAAGTGCGGGCTTTTTGCTCACTAATTCTTACCCCACTGAAGAGAGCAATCAATATTTTATTTTTATTTTTTCGAAATGGCGTATTACTTTCAGGAAACTCGAAACAGACGGAAATATTTAGTAATATGAGGAGCGGCGGTCTTCCTTTAGCGGAACTATTTAATTAATATGAGTGCGGTCTTCCTTTAGCGGAACTCGAAGATGTAGAAAAGATTTCTGAGAACACTTCATTTATTCAAATATCAAATAGACGGAAAGATTTCATTAATTTTATGTCAGGGCTGCCTTTCTTACTTTTCTCACGGTCCTCTTTTTGAATTCTTCTGGCAATTATCGAACAAACCCGAAGATATCGGCAAGATTTGATTTTTCTGGCAATTATGCTGCTATATAGCTACACTACCAAACTCCATTTTCATTCCAGAAATGCAGATTTATTACCTTCCTTCTCTTTTCTCAGAATGTGTATTATCAGAATGCTTCTCCTCCCCACCCTTTCTTTCATTCTCTTTCTCAATCCTCCTTTTGTGTTTTCCACACCCATCGCCCATTTCCCTCGTCTCACCAATGTTTCTGATCAACACGCTCTGCTTGCTTTCAAGTCTGCCATCACATATGATCCCTACCAATCATTAGCTGCCACCTGGAAACCAAATGTTTCATTCTGCCAGTGGACGGGTATCATATGCAGCAGGCGCAGGCAGAGAGTCGTTTCCCTCAATGTTTCAAGCATGGGATTACAAGGTACAATCTCTCCCCTTCTCGCCAATCTCTCTTTTCTTACAGTACTCAGCCTAACGAATAACAGTTTCCACGGTCAAATTCCCCATCAATTGGGAACCCTCTCTCGCTTAAAGATGCTTCGCCTCTCTAGGAATCAACTCCAGGGTTCCATTCCACCCACTCTGCGTAAGTGTCGCAGTTTGCGGAACTTGACTCTGCACTATAACAATCTCACAGGGATCATTCCCCCACAACTATGTGTTCTCCCCAGCCTAGTATTCATGAACTTGGCTGCTAACAATTTGATTGGAACAATCCCGAACTGCGTGGGAAACATATCCTCTTTGCAGTACTTATATTTGGGTGGCAACCACCTTCACGGCAGTGTTCCTTCCGAATTGGGTATGCTAAGCCAGCTCAACGTTCTCTCTCTGGAGTTCAACCATCTAACGGGACACATTCCGTTGGAGTTGGGTATGCTAAGCCAGCTCAGCGATCTTAATCTGGATGCTAATCAGCTGAGTGGCAGCATTCCTTCTTCCCTTTTCAATTGTACAAAGTTTCAATTGATTGACTTATCACTCAACCAACTCAGCGGAATAGTGCCCATGGAGTTGGGTAAATTGACACATCTCCGGCGGCTTTTGTTGGGCGGCAATCACCTTATTAGCGGCAGCACCACGAGATGCCCCATTCTTGATGCTCTTAGTAACTGTTCCAATCTACTAAATGTAGACTTATCCGCAAATAATCTCACAGGGAAATTGCCGTTTACTATAGGCCACCTCTCTACAAAACTCTACTTCTTAGGCTTGAGTTTCAATGAATTAGCAGGAGGAATACCTCCACAAATTGGAAACCTAACTAGTTTAACATTCTTTAGTTTAGAAAATAATTATTTTACAGGGTCAATTCCTTCTTCAGTTAATATGCTTCAGAAGTTGGAGAGGTTATATATGGGTTCCAATAATTTACAAGGAAACATCCTTATGGAAATTGGGTACCTAAAAACCTTAGGGCTCTTAGATCTCTCTAAGAATAATCTCTCTGGAAGAATTCATGATTTTGTGGCCAACCTCCAGCAGCTAAGATATTTATATCTTAACCATAACCAGTTATCAGGAAATATCCCTGCAAATTTAGGGAAATGTGTGAACTTACTCTTGCTAGATCTATCATACAACAAACTTACTGGGCACATACCTCCACAAGTTGCAGGCCTTGCAAATTTAGCCTTCTATTTCAACTTGTCAAACAATTTATTACATGGCCATGTACCTTTAGCACTAGGAAAGTTCAATAAGCTTGAAGCTATAGATATTTCTGCAAATCAATTAACTGGTTACATTCCAAGTGCAATTGGAAGTTGCCAAGAAATAGAAT
This sequence comes from Pinus taeda, assembly GCA_000404065.3. Classification (NCBI taxonomy): domain Eukaryota; kingdom Viridiplantae; phylum Streptophyta; class Pinopsida; order Pinales; family Pinaceae; genus Pinus; species Pinus taeda. The sequence goes on along the minus strand of APFE031287639.1, from coordinate 47,855 downwards.
ATCTTAATCTTTCTTGCAACACACTTGAAGGTCCAATTCCACTATCCCTCAGTGAACTTCTCAGCCTTCAGGACCTAGATCTCTCGTCCAACAATTTGTCAGGTGGAATACCCATATCGCCAGAAAATCTCACAATGCTCCATCACTTGAATTTTTCTTTTAACAACTTGTCAGGAGAAGTCCCTAAAGAGGGAGTTTTCAAAAAGATTGCCGCCACTGCATTTATGGGAAATCTTGCTCTATGTGGACCTTGGGTAAATCTACCACCATGTTATGCTCATAAACATGAAAGTGTTCTAAATCTAAAAAGAGTTATCGCACTCTGTTTTTGTTGTAGCATTTGTTGTGTTGTGTTTGTTTCTTGCAATCTTGTGGAGACGAAAATGCAAGAGACATATTCAGAAAGAGACTGGTCCAACATTAAATGTGGGTCATCGAAGAATCTCCTATGCAGAGCTTGTCATCGCAACAAATGAATTTAGTGATGCCAACTTGTTAGGAGTTGGTAGTTTTGGCAAAGTGTACAAAGGGCTTTTGAATGATGGCACAATGGTGGCTGTCAAGATTCTCAATCTACAAAATGAAGGGGCTCAAAAGAGTTTTGATAGAGAGTGCAAAGTTTTGGGTAAAGTTAGACACCGAAATTTGATTCGGGTCATAACCTGTTATTCAGATCTCCAAATCAAAGCTTTGATATTTCCATTAATGCCAAATGGAAGCCTAGAAAAGTGGTTATATCCTGATGATGGAGAACAAAGTAGTTTGAATCTGATTCAAAGGTTGAATATAGCAATAGACATCGCCCAAGGCATGGCGTATCTCCATCACCATTGTTTTGTGCAAGTGATTCATTGTGATTTGAAACCCAACAATGTGTTGTTGGGTGAAGATATGACTGCATATTTAATAGACTTTGGCATTGCTACTATATGTTTTGCAAGTAATGAAGATGGAGCTCTCACTTCCACAAATGCACTCAAAGGATCTACAGGGTACATTCCTCCAGGTATTATTTAAACTATATACCATCTTAAGCAATGTTATGATTTTCTTATGTTTGCTTAACATTTTGAATTAAAAAATTTAAGATGAGGATCTATGAATGCAGAATATGGAGTGGGAGGACAAGTTACAATAAAAGGCGATGTATATAGCTATGGAATAGTGTTATTGGAAATGCTCACTAGAAAGAAGCCCACACACGACATGTTTGTGGAAGGAATGAACTTGCAAAAATGGGTGGGTAGTAGTTCCCCAAACCGAGTACAAGAAGTAGCCGACATGAGTCTATTGAGGAGGACTAATAGATGCAGTGAAGAAGATAAGGATGTCAATTGTCTTAGTTCACTGATAAATGTGGGCTTACTTTGCACAAATGAATCTCCTCAAGGACGACCTACTATGATGGGCATTCTATGCATGTTGCAAAACATCAAAGATACTTTTTTGAGCACCACTGCCATTCCCAGATTCCAATCAAATCTAACACATTTGTTGGGTAGTACAAGTACTACTACGAACAACATTTGTGAAGGTCAAAGTTCTTCCACATCTTAGTCTATTGGAACAAAGTGGTAGTTATGTAACTAAACTATGATGTAATTTGAGTCTTATTTCCCTTTCCTTGTTTGTACATAAATATGTGGTTGATTGTATGCAAATGTGAACAATAAAGTTAGATCCATTGTCAATGGTGTTTTGGAAAAGTGGAAATGTTTTTTATTATTCTAAAATTTCTTATTCTATCTCAAAAAAAATTATGTTCAATATCCTTTGCATGTATAATTGAATGCATCACACTCACTTGTATTAAACACATCAAAAGTTATCAATAACTGAATGCATCACACTCACCTTGTATTAAATACATTAAAAGTTTTGTATTTATTTTAAATGATTAAAACATAGAAATATTTTTTAGTTTTGGAAATTATAGAAGAAAATGTCATAATTTCTAGTTGGTGAATATAATTATTGTTGATTTTTTTTTTTTAAACAATATAACTAGTGTTGTTTACATCCATACCCATGAAACTAGAATAATTAGAACAAAATCATAAGCACATACATACATTCATATTCTATTGAAGAGGTTGTGTATCTTGCAACATATATTAGTAATAAAGTAAAAAGTTGAGTTTTATTATTAGACTATGAAACATGTGATACTTCTTTGCCCTGAAGTGTGTGGAGTTATGTAGCGAAAAATTAATTATACAAATTAAACAATCCTTCATTTTCCAACAATCTATTTTGATTCTAGAGATACTATGATTCAGAGCCATGTTAGTTATACTATGATTCAGAGCCATGTTAGTTCTGATTAGACAGAGTCCTTAATTCTCATACCCATGATTGGAAAGTCCTAAATTATTAGAGCCATGATGCATTCTTGAAAATTGTATTTGATATTGGATGTGAACGTAATGGAAGTTCTATTTTTTTTTGTTAAATTGTCATTGAAATTTTCAGTGAGTCTTAGGCATGTCGGGGATTGATGGTTTAAGGAATAGCTCAGTGAGCTTCCACATACGAAAGGGAAAGTACGTTTAAATATGAGAAGAATCCTACCAAGCTAAATGACTAGAAATTTAGCAGGAACATAAAATCATGGGGTACAAGTCAATGTTGTAGTTATATCTACAGTTCCCTGGCAAGATTCTTTTCCCTTTGCAAGATTCAGCCTTCCCTTTGCCTTCAAAATACCCAAGGTGGATAGCATTTTGGACTGATGTCCAATTCTTCTCTGCACATCTCTCTCGAAAGGAAGGAAGGAGAATGCAACAATGGTGGTTGTGATTCTAATTTCTGCATGCACAGATAGTTGATGGACTACTTTCAGGAAGGTACAAAAAATGATGGAGGTTGGAAGTAACAAGATATCAATGGCATGATTCCCACCCAATCCTCTCCTTCGTTAGGCACTGAAGATATATATTTGGACAGTAAATAAAATTTTGGAAACTTGCTATTGAAAGAAGATTTGATGTCAAATTATCTGAAGTTCTCAACGGATTGCAGAGATGAAGTTGTCAAGAGATTGCAGAGATTTTCGACATCGATTATACCACCAAAATTATTTACTTATCTTTTTAATTAAAACTAATATTTTCCTCACTCACAAGATCCCTATTTCTACTCCTAGATGTCTCTTTATTCCCCCCTTTTATTCCTTAAATTGTGTTTATTACTTGGAGTCAATTAATGAGTTAAGATTTTATTCCCAATTTACTTCCTAAATTAACTCAGGTTATCTCTTAGAGGGATATTCTTATGCTGGTTGATGCCACATGGAGCTTCCCTATATTTCTCTAAATTAAATTTATTTTTCTTATTTTAACTCACCTTCTTCTTTTCTTAATTAAGTTTACTTGGTTTAGGATTAATGTTTATCCTTACAATATGTTTGTCTTCCCCTTTTTTCTAAACCACTTCATTTACCTAGCATTTTCCAACATGGGGAGGGTAGAATTTTTAAGGTACTCTATTTTTATTTTATTTTTTTCTGATGATCCTCCTTATTCCAAGTTTTATTTTTTTATTTAATTTCCTTGGTTTATAGATCATCATTTTTCCTTTGGAGTAACCTTACCTAGTTTTCCTTCCTTACTTATTTTACCCCAGTGGCGTGTGCAGTCAATGACTAATACGTTTTCTTAGTTTTGCAGAAATGTGGGAATTGACCATAATTCAAACTTAAAAAGGGAGCTCCATTTTATTACCGGAAAAGTAGGTGTTTAGCATCATTCTTGAAGACTCTTTTATTCAAATGCCAAAGACGGAAAGATTTAATAAATTTCACTGCGGTTTTCCTGGATGAAATTTAGCATTATGAGAATACTTCTTCGTTGAAGTATTTTTGTGACTAAGTTTACCCCAATGGCTTATGCAACTAATGGTTTGCCAGAAATTATAAACTATTTAAAGTTTTGATATAGTAATTTCTAACTCATTGAAATTTCTGTGTGTTATTTAATATCGCTGGTGAGTTGGTTATATGGTGTGCAAGCTAGTTGGTTGTATTGTGTGCAAGCAAGATTGCAAATAGAGAAGAATAAAGAATGATTAAGAATTTTATAAAGCATAGAGTACATGTATAGACTTTTTAGTTTTTTAAAATATAAATCTCTTTATATAATAATGAAAAGAAAAGTGCAAAAAAGGCTTTTATAGAGAATCCATGTTGGTAAAGAGAGTAAGTCATAAATTGGTTATTTACAGATCAACAAGCTATAACAATCATTCTAGGATATTACTCCAAATGATATATGGAGGATATACAACTAACCTAATATCAAAGATCCAATGAGAATATGTACATTAAGCAATCTTCAATACTTCATTAAACAATCTTCCACTGTGACATTAGATATGGGTGTGATAAATGGCCCCATTCTGATGGATATGAGTGTTATAAATGGCCCCATTCTGAAAACATGTTGAAAACCTCCTACAATGGGCATGAAGGCTCCACTCACACCAAAGATTCTTTGTATCATTTTCCTTTTCCCTCTCTTCTTAGCTTCTAAACAATGATTTTAGATATATAACACCAATTTATAGACATGTTAACATTTTGTTAAACATTAAAAGATTTTTTCATATTTACAACATGCAAGGAAGCAACATGTACTCTTTGTTACATCATCATTTGCAAGCATAACAATTGGACATTTGTACTTTTTGTCTCATGTTATTTAGATTGTCCTACACATTCTAATAATTCCTCCAATATTGAGTGATGTATTCTTAGCATTGGGACTTGATTTTAATTTATGGATAATAAACCTACATTAACTAATTATGATCAATCCATAATCATCACTCAATGTTGGAAAAAAATTTTGGATGTTAAGGATTGGATTATTTTCCATTCTAATTATAAACTAAATTAGCATAAATATTACAAGAAATAACTTCATTAAAATGTTATCCTCTGAAATTGTTTTCTTATCCAAATTATGTTTCTCTTTATCTTACTATTTTAATAAATTGAGAAGAAATATAAGTATTTATATCTATATTTTTTTTCATAAAATGTAAACATTGTTTATAAAAATATACACATTTCTTATTAAACACATTTAAATATAACATTTAAACCTATAACTCTTTGCATAATTACCATTTCCTTAAAAGATATGATAATAGAGATATTGTATTTAACAAATGTTTTTTTAAAGAAATATTAATACATTTTCTATGCCTTTGTTTTCTTTTCTAAGTTATACTAGTTCTATTAATGAAAAAAAGATATCATACACTGAGGCCTTAGCCTGTACTTAACCATGCCAGAGAAATGACAACAACCAGCAAAGTTTAGATCTAGATTGCCCAGAAGGGAAACCAGTCCATAACAGAAAAGAGTTCAGAAAATTAGCTTGCTGCCCACGCAAGGGAAATGAGCAAAGCATCCAGTTTGTTATCATTGTATCTAATGAGACAAAAAAAAACCCAACTAAAGAGTCAAAAACTGATAGTTTTTTCATTGAAACCCCATTGAAACAAAAAACTAAAAAATAGAGTCCCAAAAAACCTGAGACACGTAGCATGCTGAGTGGCAGACTGTGTGGTGGATGCGTGGCACGCTGAGTGGCAGCAAGGTGGCAAACAATGAGGAGGACACATGGCAGCAAGGTGGTAGACTAGGAACAGGGAAGAGACGGAGGGTGTTCCTCCATGATGAAGAACCTGTACTCCTCCATGTCGCCACCTGCCAGAAGCGAGGTCTCCGTGTTGCCAGCTTGCAATGTCGGGTGTTCTTCCTCGACGAGACAACAGTAAGGGTCCATTACCTCGTCTATATGTTGAGCCTCATTCACCTTCTTCCCTGCACGTGTCATCTTCAGCTCCTTGTTCCACTCCCCTACTCCTTGGATGCTCGTCTGAGCCATTTCCTGTATGGCTTTGGTGTGGCTACAACCTGTTGTGGTGCACCCACCACCTGCAATGTCCGAGACCACAATTGCCCTCGTGTTGCCACCCCCCGTTGTTCCCTGCTACTCAATTACATTGGTGCGTGCACCAACCTCTGTGGCCTGTTCCTTAGTGATCTGTTCTGCCTCGTAAAAGAGAATGGTAATAGTGGCCGTGATGATGGGCTTGTTCAAGGTGGAGCGGAAGGTGAATTGGGCATTCTGGGAATGCAGTTGAGGAAGGGGTGGAGTGCCTCTAGGAGACGAGGCAGAAATGGAAGGGAAACTACTGGGAGGCGAGGTAGGGGCAACCTCTTCCACTGCGTGTATTTAGATAACGCCCGGGGACTTGCTTAGCCAGAGAGGAAGTGGTATCCGAAGCAGGAGAGTGCTGGGGGCGACTCAGGCTCCCTGGCTCCCGCCCCTGCGGCTGCACATACGGTGTCGCATTCTTGCCATACTGTCTGCAGGCGTATGCGAATTTCTTCCGGAATTGGGCACAATGGGGTGCAACGACACAATTGAGCTTGCAAACTTCTCAGTGGAGGGATGAGTAGCCAGGGCTGAAGGGAAGATAAAATGACAATCCAGGCTATGGGTGAAGTGGATGCCCGGGCCAAAATCAATGCAGCAAAGGAGGTGGCAGCATCTCTCGGTGGTTGTGCGAGAGCTGGGTACAGTCGCAGCTTGAGGGCAGAGGCATTGCAGTGGTAGAGGTTGATGGGCAGAAGTAGAGGTGAAATTCTCCCGAGGATTCATGTTTGCACAAAGCCGAGGTTGGTGACGGTTAACAGGTTAGAAGCAGCGCTTGCATAAGGTGCATTTATGGCTATTGTAAATTCCATTTTTGGACCACTGTGCCAACCTACGGGAGACCATGTGGTCTCGCCACACGCCAACCCAGTCGATTGCCACCTTACTGTCCTTGATTATCACCCGCATCCGGGAGATGGGTGTCCTTGTGCACCAGGTCAGTGCAAGATTGCAATTGAGATTGGTCATGTAGAATGTTGATTGTGCCAGAATGTAGAACTTGATCATGTTCAACTCCTATATTTTCCAAGAGATCGGCTACCTTGTTGTTGTCCCTTTTGACGTGAATAAATGTGGTTTCTCTTCTATTTTTCATCCATTGTTCTATTAGTTCAAGCCTGGCAACTAGTCTCCAGCTTTTAGCAACTCTCGAAGCAGTCCTTCCTAGTTGTATTTGGGTAACATATTTATTAGCATTTGGGAGTCCCCCTCTATTATGATGGGATGAAAATTATGTTGGTGTGCTAAGTTCATACCTTGCCATAGTCCTTCCATTTCCGCAGAGTTATTCCTATCCCATCCAATGGAGCCGAAGTATATTAGCAAAGGTCGGCCTTCATGATCTCTGAAGATGCCACCATGTCCTGCTTTACCTGGGTTGCCCTTGGAGGCCCCATCAAAATTTAGCTTTATCACCTTTTTTGGGGGCGGATTCCAATGTGAGGGTTGCTTGGTGATAATGTTTACTCTATTGGGATCAAGTTGTACCTGTTGGAGCTTGAAGTTCCAGTTTGTCCATATTCTCTATTCCTGTGCTTGGGTGAGAAATTCCTCATCACTCCAATGTTGGAGAGCTAGAGTTTCCTGAATATTCTAACATAAATTGGTCCAGATGATCTCTAAAGTAGTTCTTTGGCTTTTGAAAATTCTTTTATTTCTTTCCTTCCAAATTATCTAGAAGATGAACCCCAGAAAAATTTTCCATAGCTTATTGAGAATTTTGCTGTTATATGGATCTGGAGTCCAGTTGCGAATGGTGCCTTTTATATCCGTTAAGATTCTGCAGGGTCACTGACAGCAAAAAGTAAGTTTTTCCCATAATTGGTTAGCCATGTGGCAGGAATCCATGAGGTGCTGAATAGTTTCTTCATGATTTTGACAATTAGGACAGTAGGAGGGTCTCTGGAATCCTCTCTTGATTAAGTTGTCCCAAGTGAGAATTCTTTGATGATATAGAAGCCATGTGAAAGTAGAGATTTTTGGCCATATCCCTGTAGTCCATATGAGATTCCAAGCAGGATCAACTGGTTCCTGTGTTTGGAGCATTAGCTGGTAGGCTTCTTTTGTTGTGTATACTCTTCTCGGTGTATATCCCCATCTTAGAATATCTTTTCCAGTATTACATCTGATTCTTCTGCTGGTGAGTTCTTTGTGTAGATCCGAGTTATAGGCTTCAGTTTCTTGCTATGTTATCTGTGCAGTAGGTTTCCATTGCTTAAGCCCTGGTTGGTACTTTGAGTCTAGAATTGTGCTACATGGTCAATCTGGTTGATGTTGTTTCCCTTGTGATTTGTGCAGGGTAGCATTTCTGCAATTTTTGGTCTCTGTTGCCAAGAATCCATCTAGAAATGCGCATTTCTCCCTTCGCATATCTCCCAAAAGCTATGCTTTTGGATGATCTCTTTGTGTTGTTTTGCTGCATTCCAGATTAGAGATCCTGTAGCCATGGTAGTGATTCTTATCAGCTCTTGCTACGGATGATTGTTTGCATATTTTGCAATCCAGATTTGTGCTGATGGCTTCTATGGGCTTGAAACCCATTGCCACCATATTCGTGCTCCCATTAATGTGTTGCTATGTTGCGGGTCACGCAATCCTAGACCTCCTTGCTTTTTTGGTGTGCAAACCATGTCCCATTTTACTAACGCCCATTTTCTGTTTTGCCCTGTGGATCCCCATAAGAAGTTGCGTTGAAGAGTTTTTATTTTTTTTAGCACCCATTTCGGCACAACAAGAACCGAGAAGAGATAGAGAGGCATGGATTGTAAGACTGCCTTTATTAGGATGAGCCTGCTTGCCATGTTGAGAGTTCTGTATGTCCAGGACGATAGGCAGCTTTCAATTTTCTCAATGAGTTGTTTCCAGGATGTATACTTTAAGGCCGAGTTTATCAGTGGAGCGCCCAAATAATGAGATGTGAGTTTGGCTTAAGAGAATCCAATGATTTTGGCTATGATTCTTTGAGTGGCTACAGGAGTGTGGAAAAAGAATATTTGAGATTTGGCAATATTTATAGTGGTTCCAGAGGCTTTTGAAAAAGTTTCTAGAAGAGCTTTGTAGGTGCAGGCTTCACTGACAGATGGGTGTCCAAAAAGCATATTGTCATCAACAAATTTTTGATGCGTGATCACAGAGGTTCCATGGACAGAGATGCCTCTAAGGTCATGAGATTGAAAAGCCTGCCTTATAAGACAACCTAGACCTTTTGCCATAATAATAAAGAGGAATGGGGATAATGGGTCACCTTGACGGATTCCTCTGGAAGGAGAGTAGGGTTTGGAGGGGATTCCATTAACTAGAATGGAGAAAAAGGGGGAGGTTATGAGATTCATAAGCCATCTAACCCAGGTCGGACTGAATTGCAAGGCAGTTAGCATATGTTTAATATAGGACCAGCTAAGTTTTTCAAAGGCTTTAGAGAGATCGATTTTCAGAAGCATACCTGCCTGTTTGTTTCTCTTTAAGGAATGGATGATTTCATGAGTCAAAATGATGTCGTCCAAGATTTGACGTCCTTCAACATATCCAGATTGTTCCGGTGATATGAGAAGAGGGAGGAGCGGTTTGAGGCGATTGGCAATGACTTGCGAGATGATTTTGTATATGACGTTGCATAGTGCAATGGGCTTGAACTTCTCTGGAGTGCTTGGCTGATTTTCTTTGGGGATGAGTGCAATGAATGTCGCATTGAGAGATGGAAGTAGCCAATGCATAGCCTAGGATTCTTCTACCACATTCCAGACTTCTACTTTGATTAAATCCTAGAAGTGATGGTAAAAGTTAGAGGTGAAATCATCAGGTCCTGGAGCTTTCCCAGGTTTCAATTGATTTGAAGCCTCTTCTACTTCCGTCAGAGTGACTGGCCTTAGCAAAAGCTGATTATGCTCCTCTGTTATAATTCTGAGAATATGCTAAAGTATTTCATTTATTGTAGGTTGTCTCTCTGTAGGCGGCTCTTGATGTACTAATTTGAAGTGATTAGTGAGCTCTTTCTCGATATCTTCTTGTTTCTCCATTTTGTCTCCCTGTGGATTTTGAATATGTGAGATGGTATTATTCATTCTTCTTTAGATAGTTGTGCAATGAAAGAATTTGGTATTTCTTTCACCTTCTTTTAGCCATCTGATTCTTGACTTTTGTTTCCAGAGTAGTTCCTCTTGTTTCCTGATTTCTTCCAATTGTGTGAGTAGAACTTGTTCTTGACTTGCTAGTTCCTCTGTTCTACCTCTTGTAATGATCTTCTACTGTAGCTCTCTCATACTTTGCTCGAGGAATTTTTTCTCTTGAAATATATTTCCGAATGTAGTGTAATTCCAGGTCTGGATTTGATATAGTGATTTCTAACTCATTGGAATTTTTGTGTTATTTACCATTGTTTGTTAGTTGGTTGTATGGTGTGCAAGCTAGTTGGTTATATTGTGTGCAAGCGAGATTGTAAATAGAGAAGAATAAAGAATGATTGAGAATTTTGTAAAAGGCAAAGAATGTACATACACTTTTTAGTCTTTTAAAATATAAGTCTCTTTATATAAAATGAAAAAAAAGTGCAAAAAGAGACTTTTATAGAGAATCCATGTTGGTAAAGAGAGTAGGCCATAATTTGTTCATTTACAAACCAACAAGCTATAACAATCATGCTAGGATATGACACCAAATGATATATGGAGAATATACAACTAACCTAATATCAAAGATCCAATGAGAATATGTACTTCATTAAGCAATCTTCAACTATGACATTAGATATGGTGTTATAATGGCCCCATTCTGAAAACATGTTGAAAACCTCCTACAATGGGCATGAAGGCTCGATTCATGCTGAAGATTATTTGTATCATTTTCCCTCTCTTCTTAGCTTCTAAACAATGATTTTAGATATATAACACCAATTTATAGACATGTTAACATTTTGTTAAACATTAAAGGATTTTTTCATATTTACAACATGTAAGGAAGCAATATGTACTCTTTGTTACATCATTTTTTGCACGCATAACAATTGAAAATTTGTATTTTTTGTCTCATATTATGTAGATTATCCTACAAATTCTAATAATTCCTCCAATATTGAGTGATGTATTCTTAGCATTGGGACTTGATTATAATTTATGGATAATACACCTACATGAAATAATCAATCCATAATCATCACTCAATGTTGGAAAACAAGTTTTTGGATGTTAAGGATTGGATTATTTTCCATTTTAATCATAAACTAAATTTACCTATTAGCATAAATATGACAAGAAATAATTTCATTAAAATGTTATTCTTTAAAACTGTTTTTTATCCAAATTATGTTTCCCTTTATCTTACTATTTTAATAAAATGAGAAGGAATATAAGTATTTATATCTATACTTTTTTCATAAAATGTAAAGATTTCTTATAAATATGTACACGTTTCTTATAAAACTATATTACTATTATTTATAAAATGAAAATTTATACACAATTTTTGCAATTGCAATTGTTTTTAAACACATTTAAATATATCATTTAAACTTATAACTCTTTGCATAATTACCATTTCCTTAAAAGATACGATAATAGAGATATTGTATTTAACAAATGTTTTTTTTGAAGAAATATTAATACATTTTCTATGCCTTTGTTAATCAAAAGACAAATTATAAATTCCTACTAGATATTTCTATCAATATTACAAATTCTTGTTAAATTATGCAAACAATAGAAATATTGTTTGTGTATAAATATAGTTGGAGATTGATAGAAAATTATATTCTACTACTACCATATTATGTTGCCCCTCTTGGTTAATGATATGTGAAAATTCAAGAATTTATAAAATGTGAAAAGAAATATGAATATTAGTTTTACTACTTTCTAATATGATTGTTTTTTTAAATTTTACTATTATTATTAAATATTGGATTTTTATTTAATTTATTATTTCTTTCAAGACAAAAAAAAAATTCAACGTGTTTCTATTAATAAGAAAGCTATGTTTACATGTAACATATTGTTAAAATGTAGCATCAGATATATAGCCACATGGAAAACTAATCAACAGTCAAGAACAACTAATACTGTCAAAAACTCTAATATTTGAAATCAGTTTTCTCCAATACCTACCAAAAAAGAATCATATACTAATTCATCATATAAGGTCAAAAACAACTAGGATGAAAATATAAACTCCCAGAAAAAGATGTGGTAGTAAATGAGGCATTGTGGCCCAAAAAAAAAAAAAGAGATAGATTTGTCCATGAGCTCGAAGGGAAAAAAATGGTACTAATGTGACGTCCCTACAAGTAAACTAAAAATTTGATGCAACCCAGATTCATTGAAAGTCCTTTATTTGAAAGCTTCTTAGCAACAACGTTGAATTCCCTATGTAGATGTGAAAAGGTGACTTGTTGGAAAAGTCCTTTGATATTGTTTTTTTGATGCATCCAATGGACGAAATGTGGAGGGGAAAAAGTAGTCCCATTGTTAATCCAGTGTATGGTTATATGATAATCGCCAAATATATGAAAAACATCGAGGTTCAGTCGCTTCACACAATACAATAAACCCCATAATGCAATAACTTCCACTCTGTTAGTGCCATGTTCTCCATTCCAACGAAAGTGATACATGAGATCTGCACTAGTAGCAATGCAGACTCCACAACCGCAATATTGATTCTAGGATGCCCTATTGAAATGGTTGATAGGAAAAGATGTCTGTGAGGGTCAAGACTTTATAATATTGTTCATCATGTAACCAGTGGTCTGCCGATATTCACGGTACAAAGCATAGATTTTGGAATAAATATACTGAATGTTATATCTATTATCATCAAAGATGGGAGTATTACCCGCTTTCTATATTCCCCAAAAAACAAGAAAAGGTAGTATGTTTCCAACCTGTGTCGAGACTATCTAGTGTTTGAAGCCCTCCTTAATTGTAGGAAAGTCCCAATTAATATTAATCCTGATATTATGGGAAACATGAATCCAAGTCCCCATAGCATAAGGACACTTAAGGAATAAATGTAGAGCATTCTCATCAAAGCATTGACATAAACACCATATTATAGGGCCATATAAACCACATTTTCAATATTCTAGGGCATGGGATTACAAGGTACGATCTCTCCCTATCAATTGGGAACCCTCTATCGCTTAAGGGTGCTTCGTCTTTCTCTCAATCTCCACAGGCTAGCCTTTGGCGACAATAACCTGATTAGCGGAAGAACCACGAGATGTCCTATTCTTACTACTCTTAGTAACTGTTCCAATCTACAAAAGTTAGACTTATCCCAGAATAATCTCACAGGGAAATTGTCGTTTATTATAGGCCACCTCTCTACAAAACTCTACTACCTAGACTTGAGTTTCAATGAATTAGCAGGAGGAATACGTCCACAAATTGGAAACCTAACTAGTTTAACATTCTTCAATTTAGAAAGTAATTATTTTTGCAATCCCTTCTTCAGTTAATATGCTTCAGAAGTTGAAGAGGTTATTTATGCATTCCAATAATTTACAAGGAAACATCCCTATGGAAATTGGGCAGCTAAAAACCTTAGGGCTCTTAGATCTCTCTAAGAATAATCCCTCTGTAAGAATCCTTGATTTTTTGGCCAACCTCTAGCAGCTAAGATATTTATATCTTAACCATAACCAGTTATCAGGAAATTCCCCTACAAATTTTGGGAAATGTGTGAACTTACTACTGCTAGATCTATCATACAACAAACTTACTGGGCATATACCTCCACAAGTTGGAGGCCTTGCAAATTTAGCCTTCTATTTCAACTTGTCAAACAATTTATTACATGGCCATGTACCTTTAGAACTAGGAAATTTCAATAAGCTTCAAGCTATAGATATTTTTGCAAATCAATTAACTGGTTACATTCCAAGTGCACTTGGAAGTTGCTAAGAAGTAGAATATCTGAATCTTTCTTACAACGCACTTGAAGGTCCAATCCCACTATCCCTCAGTGAACTTCTAAGCCTTCAAAATCTAGATCTCTCTTCCAATAATTTGTAGGTGGAATACCCATATCGCTAGAAAATATCACAATGCTCCAACACTTGAATTTTTATTTTAACAACTTGTCAGGAGAAGTCCCTAAAGAGGGAGTTTTCAAAAAGATTGGCGCCACGACATTTATGGGAAATCTTGCTCTATGCGGACCTTGGGTAAATCTATCACCATGCTATGCTCATAAACATGAAAGTGTTCTAAATCTAAAAAGAGTTATCGCACTTGCTTTTGTTGTAGCATTTGTTATATTGTGTTTGTTTCTTGCAATCTTGTGGAGAAGAAAATGCAAGAGACCTATTCAGAAAGAGATTGGACCAACATTAAATGTGGGTCATCGAAGAATCTCCTATGTAGAGCTCGTCATCGCAAAAAATGAATTTAGTTATGCCAACTTGTTAGGAGTTGGTAGTTTTGGCAAAGTTTACAAAGCGCTTTTGAATGATGGCACAATGGTTGCCGTCAAGATTCTCAATCTACAAAATGAAGGGGCTCAAAAGAGTTTTGATAGAGAGTGCAAAGTTTTGGGTAAAGTTAGACACCGAAATTTGATTCGAGTCATAACCTGTTATTCATATCTCCAAATCAAAGCTTTGATATTTCCATTAATGCCAATGGAAGCCTAGAAAAGTGGTTATATCCTGATGATGGAGAGCAAAGTGTTTTGAATTTGATTCAAAGGTTGAATATAGCAATAGACATCACGCAAGGCATGACATATCTCCATCACCATTGTTTTGTGCAAGTGATCCATTGTGATTTGAAACACAACAATGTGTTGTTGGGTGAAGATATGATTGCATATTTAGTAGACTTTTGCATTTCTACTATATGTTTTCCAAGTAATGAAGATGGAGCTCTCACTTCCACAAATGCACTCAAAGGATCTACAGGGTACTTTCCTCTAGGTATTATTTAAACTATATACCATCTTAAGTAATGTTATGATTTTCTTATGTTTCCTTAACATTTTGAATTAAAAAATTTAAGATGAGGATCTATGAATGTAGAATATGGAGTGGGAGGACAAGTTAAAATAAAAGGTGATGTATATATGATGCAGGGGCATCCAATTGAAGGGATACATTTGTAGCTGAGCGATTGTTATCCTTGATTGTTTATGAGGACATTTTAATTTTAATTTTTGCCTTGAAGGCTAAAGGTCGGTCTAACACAGCCTTGTAATTTTTGTTTTCCAAAGTTAAAGAATAAATTAGGAATAATTAGTTAGTAGGGTTAGTTTAATTAGTTAATTAGTTCCAGAAAAATGAACGATAGTTTCTCAACTGTATGGAGTTACAAGCAGGGTATTAAAACCGAGCTAGAACACCAAGTGAGGGTTTGCCATCTATAGGGAGAGAGTAGTCAGGAAGATAAATTTCTTTGTGAGCAAGCAAGTGTGTAATGGTTACTTTTATACTTTAAAAATAAAAGTTGTTTTCTTCTTTGTGCAAGATATTCTATATTTAAGATGATAGTTTATAGGAAGCTGAAACCATCTAGATGTTGAAACAAGATTGACAAATAAGTTGTTACAGACCCAGAAGCAAGGACCAAATACAGTCAAAATAAATTGAACGATGAATGAGGAAAGCAAGAAAAGGTAACAATACCATTTACAAATTACAAATTAAATAGTCCTATATATTTTTATTTCCTCACAGTCTCAGATACAATAGAAACCACGATAAGAGAACATCCTATTTAGGCTAACAGCAAGACGAAAGAGGCCTAAATACCAAACCCTATATGGCTTTTAACAAAATTTAAATTACATCAAGCCAGAGCAAGGGAGGCCGAAAACCCATCTGGTTTTTTAACTGTTGAAGCCCAGAAACAACATAGAACAACAAACATCAAATCCAAAATAGAGAAAAACAAAAGGATAATACCCTACCATGTTTACATAGGGTTATTGAAGAAGCTAGGTGTAGTTGGAGGCCATTTACGCTACAACACCTGCAAAAGCACAAAGAGAGAGAATTAGATCCACAGCTAGAGAAACTGAAAATGATAGCAAATCTACACGAAGATTAAATTGAATAGCATTAAATTGAATAGATTACCTTAGAGGAGCCAAGTAAGCTCACGTCACAACGAAGGTGAAGTCACTCTCTCAGTACCAAGGTTGTATGGAATAGTACGGTTAGAAGCTAGGAGAAGGGGAAAACAACCCATGCAGATAGCGGCATTATAGAAGCTAACTCTAAAAGGAAGCCCTACGACGAAGGAGCAGAAGGGTTAGAGGAAACTCGAAAAGAATTGAAAGCAAAAATGAGACAGAAAACTTACTAGTCGTGTAGAGGTCGAGTTGCCCAGAGAAGGGACCAAGAACATGTCAGAACATTGACCCAAGAAAATACATTAACCAATTGATACATGAAATTGTAGAACAACTTTAAAGCAGAAAGGTTAAAGCCACAGCACAAGTAAAATAGTTACCCAATGTGAGGTTAAAGGTTGAAAGGAGCAACGTAGCCATTGGGGGGCCGAAGCCACAAGCTATTTTGCATTCTTGAAACCAGAGAACAGATCAGAGGCGTAAGGACAAAACCCTGCCCCATAGCCTCACCAGAGCTACAACGAACACCAACATCAAAAATGACAAAACACTAAGTCTAATTTTTGTCAATGAGTTTTTGAATTGTAATTAAGCCTTCGGTTCTGAGCGCAAGGTCACATTGGAAATGATTTGATAAGGCTTAGGCATTCGAAGTTATATTAATAAGCTTTTAAATACAATTGCATATTGTAAGTGCGAGTACTTAATGTTTCACACCCCACAGTCCCACCAATTGTGGTATCAGAGGAGGTTTGTTCCTTTTTCTCAATAAAGATGGAGGAAGGTAGAAGAGGTCGAGGTAGAGCCATTAGAAGAGTAGCAGATGAAGGGCTATGAGAAGAGATCAGGACCTTGACTACACATTTGGCAGTAGTGGAAGCAGGAAGACACAAAGATCCGGAAGGTGGGGATGACAGTGAGGAAGAAAATGCAGCCACGACGGATGGGTCAGATGAAGAGGGACCAGAGATGTTATGAAACCAACTCACAAAAAGATTGAAAAGATAGATGAACGCCTTAGAAATAAGCCTCTTCGAGGGGGAAACCTACTTTACATTACACAAATGAACAACTCTTAGATGATACAAATGACAAGACCTCCTTTTTATATATAGGAGTCTAAGGGGTCACGATATAATCAGAGCTGACATAACAATAATAATGTAAGGGCACAATAATAACAATAGTAGGCTTCTATGAGGCACAATAATAACAATATGGGGACTACATGGGCACAACAATAGAATAAGGGGGTTGTACTAATAACAATAAGGGGTTACTCTAGTAGTATAGGGGCCTAACATGCCCCTCTCCTTCAAAAAGTGTTGCCCTCAATGCTTGAGTAGTTCTTGATGCTTCTGTATAAAATTCTTGTCCTCCCATGTGGAATCTTCAATGGGTAAGTTCTTCCACTTGATGAGATACTCTGAAATTGATCGATTTCGTAGTTGTCGAGTTCTTGTTTCTATGATTGCTCCAGGTTCCAATATGATTTTTCCTTCCTCTTCAAGTTCTGGAAATATTGTTTGAATTGGGATATTCTGCAACTTTTGAATGAGTGGGCACACTTCTTTGGCCTTCTTCCATTCATCCCTTGCTTCGTTTATCCAATCTGGTTGGATAATAGAAATAGCACAAAACAATGCTTCCACATCCTCATCCTTTCTTGAGAGTGCATCTGCAA
>APFE031287639.1:0-25652 GCA_000404065.3 Pinus taeda | reverse complement strand
AAGGGCACAATAATAACAATAGTGGGCTTCTATGGGGCACAATAATAAAAATATGGGGACTACATGGGTACAACAATAAAATAAGGGGGTTGTACTAATAACAATAAGGGGTTACACTAGTAGTATAGGGACCTAACAAGAGATTAAACTATTGAGATCAATTTTGTTGGCTAGTAGCAAGCCAAAACCAGAGCTTTCTAATTATGATGGCAATTTGTCCACAGAGGCATTATTGGACTAGATAAGTGAACTAGATAAATATTTTGAATATGAATAAATCATTGAAGACAAGAAGATAAGGTTTGCTATCACCAAATTGAAAGGACATCCAGCACTGTGGTGGGACAGTGTGCAGGCAGAAAGAAGAAGATTAAACAAGCCCTTGATCAAGAAATGAGACAGGATGATTGCAAAGATGAAGAGTAAATTTCTACCTAAAGATTATCAAAATTCCCTTTACAGATAGGTGCAGAATTTAACATAGAGAATGATGACTGTAAGAGAATACAATGAAGAATTTTATAAAGTGAACCTGAGGGGGGGATATGTTGAACATACCCCTGAAAAGACAGCAAGGTTTGTGAATGGTCTACGGATGGAAATCCTAGACGAAATCAACATTTTTTTTCCTAGAACTATTGAGGACGCATATCAATGTGCTTTGAAGGTGAAAGAAGGGATTACTAAGAAGAAGAATGCAAAGAAAGGATGTGGTTCCAATAGAGGAAAATGATAGTCCTTTGGCAGAGGTAGGACTGCCAACAACAATGAAGAGGGCAACAGTTCAAAAACTTCAGGACAGACTGAAAGGGAAGGTAACACTAGAGGAGGAAGGTCACACCAACAAGGAAGAGGTAATGACAGAGGCAGAGGAAATGCCTATCAGTGTTACAAGTGTCACAAATGGGGGCACAGGTCTTTTGAATGTCCTGAAAATGAACAAGCTAGACAGAGGGGAGCATATGTTGCTCAACCTAAGGCAACAAAGGTACCGCCATAAGAGGTGGAGGATGCCCCTGAAATAGGTGAAGCCTTGGTGTTGAATAAGGTTCTTCTGAAACTAGCTAAGGAAGTGACTGACACGAAACAACGGAAAGCATTATTCAGTACTGTGTGCAAGTCACATGGAAAATGTTACAAGTTGATTATCGATAGCGGAAGAACTGATAACTTGGTGGGTATTAAGATGGTGGAAAAGTTGGGGTTGAAGAGGTTGAAACACCCAATGCCATGTAAGGTGACTTGGCTGTAAAAAGGACACCAGTCGCTGGTTGATGAACAGTGTGAGGTGGAGTTCCACATTAGGAAGTATAAGGACAGCGATATGTGATATTATGCCTATGGACATATGCCATATTCTACTGGGCAGACCATGGTAGTATGATAGAAAGGTCATCCATGACAGGGAAAAGAATTGCTACAAGTTTGCTAAAAATGGAGTGAAGCATACACTTCTGCCCATGACGGAAGGAAAAGATACCAAAGCTAGCAGAACTAAGACCCTGTTGATAGCTGGAAAGGAATTTCTACGACAGCTTGGAAGTAATGAGGTGAACTATGCCATTGTGCGAAGACCAAGAGTGGTATTGATGCATACTGAAATGACTAATCTTCCTGCGGAGATACAGGAGATGTTGAAGAAATTCAATGATATTGTGGTAGATAATCTGCCTGATAAGTTTCCGCCCAAGCGGAGCATTAGTCATCACATTGATTTCATTCCGGGAGCTAGTTTACCAAACAAGGCTGCTTACCGGATGAGTCCAAAGGATAACAAGGAAATTAGAAAACAAGTACAGGATTTGTTGGAAAATGGATTGATTTGAGAAAGTTTGAGCCCTTGTGCGGTTCTGACTATTTTAGTCCCCAAGAAATGAGGAGAATGGCGAATGTGTACTGATTCTAGAGCGATCAATAAAATCACCATCAGGTATCGGTTTCCTTTACCTCGAAAGGATGATATGATGGATTTTTCAAGTGGGGCAACATTCAAAGATAGATCTGAAGAGCGGTTATCACTAGATCAAGATCAGAGAAGGTGATAAGTGGAAGACAACTTTCAAGACCAATGAAGGCTTGTATGAATGACTAGTTATTCCATCTGGGCTGAGTAATGCTCCCAGCACATTCATGAAATTGATGAATGAGATGTTGAAGGAATTCATAGGAAAATTTGTGATCGTATATTTAGATGAGATACTTATATTCAGCAAGACCAGGGAGGAGCATTTTTGACATGTCAGGTATGTACTAGAAAAATTATAGAAAAATAAATTGTTGATAAATCTTAAAAAGTGTTCTTTTTTCAATAAAGAACTGATTTATCTAGGATTTGTAATCTCTGAAAATGAATTGAAGGTAGACCTAGAGAATATTGCATCTATAGTGAGCTAGCCTTCTCCTAAAGGTCTGTTTGAGGTGCGGAATTTTCATGGATTGGTGAGTTTCTATCAGAAATTTATTAAAAATTTCAGTGGTATTTGTGCACTGATGGTGGATACCATTAAGAAGGCAAATCAACCTTTTTATTGGTCAGAATCCGCCGAAAATAGCTTTCAGCTTTTGAAGAAAAATATTACTGAACAGCTAGTCTTGAAGGTACCAGATTTCAACAAACTTTTTCAAGTTCGTTGTGATGCTAATGGGATAGACATTGGTGCAGTGCTTAGTCAAGAAGATAAGCCGGTAGCATATTTTAGTGAAAAGTTGAATGAGAGAAGGAAAAAGTACACGTCTTATGATAAGGAATTTTATACAGTCGTCCAGGCATTGAAGCATTGGTGACATTATTTATTAGCTAATGAATTTGTCTTTTTTTTAGACAATTCAGCGCTACAGTACAGTATGCAACAACACAAGCTGAATCATAAACACGCAAAATGGGTGGATTATTTGCAGAGCTCCACATTTGTTTTGAAACACATCAGTGGTTAATCTAATAAGGTGGCAGATGCATTAAGCAGAAGAATTTTGATCATGCAAGAGAGCACAATACAAGTATTGGGATTCGAGCACCTTAAGAATTTGTACGGGACGAATACATATTTTAAGGAAGCTTATGAAGCTTGCCAAAATCCACTATTGAGGGACAATAGCTCATGGTTGGACTATAACTTGTAGGAAGGATTGTTGTTCAATGGAGGACAATTGTGTTTTCCAGAGTGTTCTATGTGGGAGAACTTGATTAAGGAAAAACACAATGGTGGTTTAGCTGGACATTCTGGCATTGATAAGACTTTGGAACAGCTAAGTCATTTCTACTATTGGCCGAGGATGCATAGGGATGTACAAAGATTTCTAACTAGATGCAATATTTGTTAGCATGTAAAATAATGTAGTCAAAAAATAGGGTTATATACACCCTTACTTATTCCAAGCAGACCTTGGGACTCAGTCAGATTGGAATTTGTTTTGGGTTTTCCAAACACACAACGGGGTTACGATTCCATTATGGTGGTGGTGGACCATTTCACCAAGATGAAAAATTTCATTCCATGCTGGAAGACAAGTGATGCCACGCATGTAGCACACCTATTCTTCTCACAAATAGTCAGATTACATGGATTGCCGAAATCCATTATCTCAGATAGGGATGTGAAATTCACAGGCCATTTCTAGTGAAAATTGTGGAAAAATTTAGACACCAAACTCAATTTCAGCTCTGCTTATTAGCCACAGACAGATGGGCAAACTAAAGTTGTGAACTAGAGTCTAGGGAATTTACTGACGAGTCAAGTTGGTGAGAATTCCAAACAGTGGGATCGTGTGCTTGCACAGGTGGAGTTTGCCTATAACGACTCACCCAACAGAAGTACGGGCATAATCCCTTTCCAAATCCTTTATGGAATACACCCACGTGGGACATTTGAGTTGAGGGACTTGGGACAGTTGGAGCGCACAAGTGCTGATGACAAAGATTTCACAAAAGCGATCAGCGATCTTCATGAGCAGGTCAAACAGAAGCTATAAGACAACAACCAAAAATATAAGAAAAAAACATATCTAAAAAGGCGGGAGGTACAATTTGAGGTAGGAGACCTGGTACTAGCACACTTATGCAAAGAAAGGTTTCCTAAAGGAGATTACAACAAGCTGAAGATGAAGAAAATTGGACATTGTAAAATCCTCCAGAAGTTTTCTCCAAATACTTACGAGTTGCAGTTCCCTCTGGGAATCAGAATCTTGCCAATTTTTAATGTGGAATATCTATACCCATATGTTGCTATTGATGTGGAAGACAGTTCAAAAAGACGAACATGGGACACCCAGGACGAGGAAGAATCATGGATTAAGCAGATGCATTTAGCACAACCTTTGGAGTAGAACATATTCTGGACATGCTGATAGCAAGGAAGACACGAAAAAATAATATTTGCAATATCTAGTGAAGTGGAAGAATTGTCCTATTGAGGATAGTTCCTCGTTAGATGCTACACGAATTCAAGGCGTCAGGTACTCTATCGAAGAGCTCATGGGTAGGAGCCATGAGATTAATTTACCCCAGGAGCCTCATGCAGGGGCATCCAATTGAAGGGATACAACTGTAGTTGAGAATTTGTTATCCTTGATTGGTCATGACAACAATTTATTTTTTATTTTTGCCTCGAAGGCTGAAGGTCGGGCTAACACAACATTGTAATTTTTGTTTTCCAAAAGTTAAAGAATAAATTAGGAATAATTAGTTAGTAGGGTTAGTTTAATTAGTTAATTAGTTCTAGGAAACTGAATGACAGTTTCTCAACTGTATGGAGTTACAAGCAAGTTATTAGAACTGAGCCAGACCACCAAGTGAGGGTCTGCCGTCCAGAGGGAGTGAGTAGTCAGGAAGATAAATTTCTTTGTGTGCAAGCAAGTGTGTAATGGTTACTTTTATACTTTAAAAATAAAAGTTGTTTTCTTCTCTATGCGAGACATTCTATATTTAAGATGATAGTTTAGAGGGAGCTGAAACCATCTAGATGCTGAAACAAGATTGACAAATAAGTTGTTACAGACCAAGAAGCAAGGACCAAATATAGTCAAAATAAATTGAACGACGAATGAGGAAAGCAAGCACAGGTAACAATATCATTTACAAATTACATATTAAATAGCCATATATATTTTTATTTCCTCACAGTCTCAGGTATAATAGAAACCACGATAAGCGAACAACCTATTCAGGCTAACAACAAGATGAAAGAGGCCTAAATACCAAACCCTATAAGGGTTTTAACAAAATTTAAATTACATCAAGCCAGAGAAAGGAAGGCCGAAAACCCATCTGGGTTTTTAACTGTTGAAGCTCACAAACAACACAGAACAACCAACATCAAATCCAAAACAGAGAAAATGGAAAGGGTAAAACCATACCCTGTCTACACAGGGTTGCTAAAGAAGCTAGGCACAACTGGAGGCCATCTACGCTACAGCACCTACAAAATCACAAAGACATAGAATTAGATCCACGGCTAGAGAAACTGAAAACGATAGAAAATCTACATGACGACTAAATTGAAGAACATTAAATTGAACAGCTTAACTTGGAGGAGTCGAGCAATCTCATGTCGCAGTGAAGGTGAAGTCACTCTCTCAGTACCAAGGTTGTATGGCACAGTAGGGTTAGATGCCGGGAGAAGGGGAAAACAGCCCACGCAGATAGTGGCATTATAGAAGCTAACTCTAAAAGGAAGCCCTACGAGGAAGGAGCAAAAGGGTTAGAGGAAACTCGAAAAGAATTGAAAGAAAAAATCAGACAGAAAACTTACTAGTCGTGTAGAGGCTGAGTTGCCTGGAGAAGGGACCAAGAACCTATCAGAACACCGACCCAAGAAAATACATTAACTAGCGGATACATGAAATTGTAGAATGGATTGAAAGTAGTGAATTCAAAGCCACGACAAAAGTAAGACAATTACCCAATGCGAGGTTAAAGTTTGCAATGAGAAACGTAGCCACCGAAGGGCTGAAGCCACAAGCTATTTTGCATTCTTGAAACCAAATAATAGAGCAGAGGCACAAGGGCGAAACCCTGGCCCCATAGCCTGA
Organism: Pinus taeda; assembly: GCA_000404065.3. Lineage (NCBI taxonomy): Eukaryota > Viridiplantae > Streptophyta > Pinopsida > Pinales > Pinaceae > Pinus > Pinus taeda. The sequence continues at coordinate 19,625 of APFE031287639.1, read as the reverse complement.
CTAGAGCAGAAACGAATACCAACATCGAAAATCACAAAACCCTATGTCTAATTTTCGTCAATGAGTTTTTGAATTTTAACTTAAGCCTTCGGTTCTAAGCGCAAGGTTACATTGGAAATGATTTGATAAGGCTTAGGCCTTCGGAGTTATATTAATAAGCTTTTAAATACAATTGCATATTGTAAGTGCAAGTACTTAAGGTTTCACACACCACAGTCCCACCAATATAGCTATGGAATAGTGTTATTGGAAATACTCACTAGAAATAAGCCCACACATGACATGTTTGTGGAAGGAATGAACTTGCAAAAATGTGTAGTAGTTTTCCAAACCGAGTACAAGAAGTAGTTGAAACAGGTCTATTGAGGAGCACTAATAGATGCAGTGAAGAAGATAAGGATCTCAATTATCTTAGTTCACTCATAAATGTGGGCTTACTTTGCACAAATGAATCTCCTTAAGGACGACCTACTATGATGGGCATTCTATGCATGTTGCAAACATCAAAGACACTTTTTTGAGAACTACTGCCATTCCCAAATTCCAATTAAATCTAACACATTTGTTGGGTAGTACAAGGACTACTATGAACAACATTTGTGAAGGCCAAAGTTCTTCAACATCTTAGTCTATTGTAACAAAGTGGTAGTTATGTAACTAAACTATGATGTGATTTGAGTCTCATTTCCCTTTCCTTGTTTGTACATAAATATGTGGTTGGTTGTATGCAACTGTGAACAATAAACGTAGATCCATTGTCAATGGTGTTTTGGAAATGTGGAAATGTCTTTATTATTCTAAAATATCTTATTCTATCTCAAAAAAAAGTTATGTTCAATATCCTTTGCATGTATAACTGAATGCATCACACCCACTTGTCTTAAACACATTAAAAGTTATGTATAATTGAATGCATCACACTCACCTTGTATTAAATACATTAAAAGTTTTGTATTTATTTCAAATGATTAAAACATAGAAATATTTTTTAGTTCTGGAAATTATTGAAGAAAATATCATAATTTCTAGTTGATGAATATATTTATTGTTGATTTTTTTCCTTTTTTCAATGAATATAACTAGTGTTCTTTACATCCATACCCATAAAACTAGAATGATTAGAACAAAATCATAAGCGCATACATACATTCATACCCTATTGAAGAGGTTGTGTATCTTGCAACATATAGTAGTAATAGAGTAAAAAGTTGGGTGTATTATTAGACTATGAAACATGTAATACTTCTTTGTCCTCAAATGTGTGGAGTTATGCAACAACAAATTTAACTATACAAATTAGACATTCCTTCATTTTCCAACAATCTATTTTGAATCTAGAAATACTATGATTCAGAGCCATGTTAGTGATACTATAATTCAGAGCCATGTTACTTCTGATTAGACAAAGTCCTAAATTCTCAGACCCATGATTGGAAAGTCCTAAATTATTAGAGCCATGATACATTCTTGAAAATTGTATTTGATATTGGATGTTAAAGTAGTGAAAGTTCTATTTTTAAAATTATCATTGCTATTGGATGTTAACGTAATGGAAGTTCTACTTTTTTTTTAAATGTCATTGAAATTTTCAGTGAGTTTTAGGCATGTCGTGGATTGATGGTTTAAGGAATATGAGAAGAATCTTACCAAGCTAAATGACGAGAAATTTAGCAGGAACATAAAATCATGGAGTAGAAGTCAGGATTTTGTAGCTAAATGTTGCGATATTATTTATAAAAACAGAGTTTTTGAGAATGTCCCAGGAGAAGCATCTTTGTGACTAACAAACACACCTACAATGGCAGTTATAGCTACAATTCACCCAATTTTAAATGCATTGTCGAGTTCCCTTGCAAGATTGTTTTAAATGAAGTGTCCAATTCCATGGCAAGATTCTTTTCGACAGAAGTTCTTACTAGTTTAGCAACTTCAGCCTTCCCTTTGCATTCTTCTCTACACATTTCTCCTGAAATCTTTTTTTTTTTTTTTCGAAGCTAATTTTGAGTTAGATATAGTTAAGGAAGGAGAATGCAACAATGGTGGTTGTGATTCTAATTTCTACATGCAAAGATAGTTGATGGACTACTTTGAGGAGGGAGCAAATGTACTAAAAAAAAATGGATTCTTTCATCCTCTCTACTCTGCGGGTGGATCGTCAATGGGGGTCAAGAGTAGCAATCAAACTTAGGTTGTTTAAGGTCTCTAAATAGATTTTATAGGTCTATTCATCTTGGCAAGGGAACATGGTCAAGCTAGATATGGGGGCAAAGGTCATTGGTGCTAACCTCTCTCTCCCTTGCATGGTAAAGGAAAATAATAGTTTGATGAGGGCATGCCTATTCATATCCACCACCTCATTATTGCCATGGACGTTGAGGAGAGATGAAATATAGGGAGTGGCCACTGGTTCATACATAATTTTATTTGTAGAAAACTCTCTGAGTAGAAACAAGCCTGGGAGAGATTCGAAGGAAGATTTGCTGAACTCAATGCCTTTCTGGTTCACACACAAATGGGCTTAACAAACATGTCTCGAGCAATGGAATTTCCCTTTCCCCTCCTCCCCCTCCTCTAGTGTTGTCTAATTCAAATACAGGGATTGAAGCAGTGGAATCCCCCGATCAAGGGAAAATACTTTCCATTCTGGCTCACACAGAACCTCAAGCGAATAAAAAAATGGTGGTCGATAGTCAAATCTCACCTAAACCAGTCAGGAGAGTGATGAACTTATCTAGCGAGTTTGGTGTTGAGGGAAAAACCAAAGGGGAGCCCTCACAAAGAAAAGTAAAATCATACACTGGGGGGGAATTCATCGAATGGGAGTGTTCCCCTTGGATTCCTAAAGGATAAGATAACCCCTTCCTCTACCTAGAGCAACAAGAATTGGCTAGGAAGGAAAAAACTCTGCAAGGTAAGGTTCCTAGGAAGCAAGTGCATCTCACCCAAACCAAGACTTATGAGGACAAGGCATGCAAAATAGGCATGCTAAATTCCCTAGATAAACTTTCTCAGAGTATTAATTTTGCATGTTATATATGTTTCGATTATGTTTACTTTGTTTGGTGTCATTTTATAACCATTATGGCTTTGAACTCTTAAGGAGAGCGTTTGGTTTCCTTTTCATGGGAAGCTGGTCTCCCCAATTTTTCTCTTGTCCTCTTTGTTTTAGTCATGTTCAATTTTCTTTTTGTCTCTATGTTACCACTTTTTGTTCAAAACTCTTTAAGAGACCATGTGGGTTCCCTCTCTTGGGAAAATGGTCTCCCCAATTTTCTCTTAACACATTCATGTTGTTTTGTCCACAAATAACTATTGTTGCTTGCAAAAAAAAACTTTTGTTAAATGAGTGATATAAAGATAAGCCAAAATAGTTAATAGGTTGTCAGTGTGATATCTATCAAGTCATCAAGGTGATATTAATCGCCATATACCTATCCCTAGTAGGTATAAGAAGTAATTACATCATTCATAGCTTCAAAACAATGAATGAAAATAATATATCACTATTATGTTAGAGAATATATGTGGATCTATTATGAACCAAATGTTTTTTTATTTTTTGCTATTACAAGAATGCTTCTATTCTATTTTTCATTCCTTTTTGGTTTACCCCACTTCAATTATCTAATTTTTGGCATTCTCATCTCGACAATGCTTTTGTTTAAGAGTCTTGTTGACTAACAAGTATTGATAAGTTGTATGTGTCTTCTCTCACTGTATATTATTTCCAACTCTCTGCTTTTTTATGATACTTAATAAATTTTACATTTTTGTGGTGTTAAACACTTTTCTATGTTATCCCTCTTGCATTAATCACAACCTAGAAAATCCACCACCCTTAGTTGTTTTTGTGTATGTAGGTTGCATACCCTGTTTTTCTTCAAGTCATCTTGCACCAACATCTCACATTTTGAAATTTGTACCCTCATTTCCACAACATATAAATCATACCTTTTCCTATACTTACCCATTTTATCATTGATGCAAGTTACAACATGCCTTTTCTTCACTTCTCCTCCCACATGAGCTCCTCTGGCGTGAATTCCTACTACATTACCTTGTAGTCTTTCCCACATGATTCCCTACCTAGGCATTCGTACACTTTCTCTCGTGTTGCATGTAGATACTAGAGGAATTCCTTGGTAACATCTGATATTCAATTCTCATATTCATTATTCTCCTCTTGACATTTTTTCAAGATGCATTAGATCATTAAGGCCATTGCATGCTTCATGTGACTTAAGATACATGGTATTAAATTAGGCACTTTTCTCATTGACTTAAATAGCCATTATAGCCAGGATCAAATGAGTGAATGACTTCAACAAACTTGTTGATTACCTGAAAGAGAAAATTGAAAAGTGATTAATTCATTTCATTAGCAAGAAAGACCAATTTGACATAGTACATCAAGTTGGTTATGATTTAAAAGGCATTCAAGATGAGTTACTTCAAGTTCGAGTGAAACAAGAAGTCACCATTGCACCTTTACAAAATTCCATTGGGTAATTGCTCGAAGATAATTTAAAGAAGGTACTGACTTCAAGATAACTCATCGAAAATATAAATTGTTAGGTTTTAGGCACATGTCAAGTATTTTAAATGGAAGAAGTCTTCAACAAAAAATAGAGGTTTTCCAACACTATTTTTTCTTTATTATACGGTTAGTGGGAGCCCCATCCCTATCCTTAAATGGATGAATGCATTTTTATTTTCTAGAATATTATATATCTTACTTAAACACTTGAATATTTTTTAGAGGTTCCTTCGAGAACCACCAAGAGTCCAACTCTAGTGTAATCTTTCAAATTTTACTTTTAAGTTTGAAGATTGCAATAGGGCAACTCTTTTGATCCCAATGAGTCTGAATGAAAATGTCTTTTAAATTTATTAGTAAATGCATTCCACGATTACTTTCTTATGTCAAATGTTTGATTCTTTACTCAAAATTATGTTGGAAATTATTTGTTTCAAAACTCTATTTAATTCCTATATCAATATGTGTTATCTCATTGTGAATATTTAATATTTGGTCCTATCTCAAGCCTCTATCATTTTCTATATTTTCTTGAATTTGAAAGTTCTTTGTCAAAGGGGAGTGACCTCTCTATAAAAACAAGGGGAGAATATTGTTACCTCAAATGTTATCGTTGAAATTTGTAGGCATCATGTCTAGATGGGACCATCTAAGATAACACTATCTTCTCAGCCTTACTCCTCATCAAGGTTGATACGAGATCAAGGAATTGTGAGAAGTAGTTTTGAAGACCAAGGAGTTGGACAAGAAGTTTTTTTAGGACAAATTCCAAACATAAGAAATGTTGTATACAAAGTGTCAAGAACACAACAAGAGGAAATTTAACATTGTGTAGATTAATTACACACTACAAAAAATGCAAAATGACATTACTTGTCTCAAGAGAAGCGATGATATTATTTCACAAAAATTGTCCCCATGAAGGAAGAATGATGATTATCAAACCCTAGAGAATGAACTGATAGAAGTCAAAGACTTGAAGTACGTAGACCAAAAGCACCTTTCACGCAAAATCCAAATGTAGTTGTGTTAGGAGAAGATGATGTGTTTGAAGAAACTTAAGAATATTTATATCCATTAATGTTGAAATAATTTAAGTGTCTCATATCTTAGAATCAATGCAATATGAAGAAAATATGAAGATTCTTACTCATGATGAATTTGTTGAACTAGAAAATTCTAAAGAATACCAAGAAAATTTGGTTTAGACAAAAGCTCAAAAAAGCAAACTCAAACTAGATAATTAAGTCGATTAAGGAAAAAATATCATAATTCACCTCAATCAACATCACAACAAGGAACTCCATATTTGATAAAGGAACAAGATAACACCACAACGAAATTGCCTTACAATATTTGATAATTTTAGGAAGTTGCAAATCACTCTTTCTCTTCTTGACTACCTCAAAAAAGGGAGAACTTACTAAAATCTTGGAGAACACAGGTCCATCAAATTTAAGAATAGAAGTAGCTTTGGTTGGTAGTGATGAAAGACCCAATTAATTTCAATAAAGAGTAAGAGGAAAGGCTTACCCTTTTTATATTCCTATTGAAAATCAAAACCCTATTGTGCATAATTGCATGGTAGGCAACATAGGCACAAATAATATCATGCCTTTCAACAATAGGGTCCTTGGGTTTAGAATGCACTAAATATTGTGAAGTTAGAGAAAATATTTATGCTATCAATTCAATGAAAATCCTTTCCTATGGTGAAATTAAAGACTTTTTTGCATGGATAAGATTGGCAACACATATAACCACAATATTCACTATAGTTGTTGTCGATCTCCTAGCTACCTGTGGAGTTGTTCTTGGTCATGATTGTGATTCTATGATTAGAGGATATATCCAATTGCAGTTTTGTTAGGAGAAGATGATGTGTTTGAAGAAACTTAATAGTATTTATATATATTCATGGTTGAAATAATTTAAGAACCCCGTATCTTATAATCAATGCAATATGAAGAAAATATGCAAATTCTTGCTCCAGGTGACTTTGTTGAACTAGAAAATTGTTGAACTAGAAAATTCTAAAGAATACCAAGAAAAATTGATTTAGGCAAAAGCTCAAATAAGAAAATTTAAACTAGATAATTAAGTCGATAAAGGAAAAAATATAAATAATTCTCCTCAATCAACATCACAACAAGGCACTCCATATTTTATAAAGGAACAAGATAACACCAAAACAGAAATGCCTTATAATATTGGATGAATTTAGGAAGTTGCAAATCACTTTGTCTCTTCTTGGATGCCTCAAAAAAGGGAGAACCTATTAAAATCTTGTAGAACATGGGTCCATCAAATCTAAGAATAGAAGTAGCTTTGGTTGGTAGTCAAGAAATACCCAATTAATTTCAACAAAGAGCAAGAGGAAAGGTTTCTCCTTTTTATATTCCTATTGAAAATCGGGACTCTATTGTTCATAATTGCATGGTAGGCAACAAAGCCACAAATAATATCATGCCACTTTTAGTAATGGGGTCCTTCAGGTTAGAATGCACTAAATATTATGAAGTTAGAGAAAATATTTATGCTATAGATTCAAGAAAAGTCCTTTCCTATGCTGAAATTAAAGACTTTTGTGCATGGATAAGATTGGAAACACATATAACCATAGTATTCACTATAGTTGTTTTCGATCTCCCAGCTTCTAATGGAGTTGTTCTTGGTCATAATTGGTGTTCTAGGATTAGAGGATATATCATGAATGGTGGAAAATATATGATATTGTCAAACAAAATACCTTTACTAGAATCCCAAGAGAACAATGGAAACCTATTTTCTTTAAGAAAAAAAATCAAATGTTGTTCAGAATTGTCTAGATTTAGGGATAGAAAATTATGTTGTCCTCACTATAGCACTAAGTAAATATTGTGAAAGTGATATTTTTCTATGATTTTGGAAAATGTCATTCAATGGCTCTTGCTTAAGTTATGTAATTTGAGTTAGGTGAGTATTTTATGGTCTAATCTCTCATATTTATCCTTATGCTTTTAGACTAGAGTTTCCATGCACAAATATCCTTATGCTTTTAGACTAGGGTTTCCTTGCACAAATAATAGGCAGAATATGAGGCACTAACTTAAGGGCTAATACCAACCATTCAAATGCATATTAAAGATTTAGTTGTGAGAGAATATTTTGAATTGATCAGAAATCAAATCAAGAAAAAGTATAATATAAAGAAACAACGATTGGAATGTTATGATACAAGGGTTTGGGATATTCTTAAAAAATTTCAATCCTTTTGACATGATATTTGTTCCACTAGAACAAAATTAAATGGATGACTCCTTGGTAGCGGAATTATCCCTTTTTAATCTAGATGATCACATATCTAAAATTTCTTTTCCTGTAGAGAATATCTACTACCCATCAATACTTGGTAATGGGGATTAGTGGCAAATGTTTGAAAATGATGAGCATGCCAAAGAATTCACATATCATGCAAAATAAATGCTATAAAAATATCTAGATTCTAATTATTCCCAAGATGACGTGGACCATAAAAACACAATCCTCATCAAAGATGTAAAAATTCCCTCTCTCCCAAGAAGATATATCAAGTTCGAGTCTTTATTTACAAGAAACTATTAATAACATATGAGAATCTTAAAAAATAATATTGTTTAATAAAATTTCATGAAACTCAAAAGATTAATATTGATACATAAAAAACATAAAATATCTAAACTTGTAAACCAACTATGCCCAAAAATTGTTAGAAAATTATATATTACAGAGTAATGGAACACATAGAATATTGCATAAATATAAACACAGAAAATGCATAAAACCAGAGAGACATAGATATACGTGGTTCACCCAGTTTGGGCTACGTTCACCCCGAACAGCCAGTTCTTCCTTTCTATTATCCAGCAAAATGGAAAGACACAACCTACAGCAGATCCGTCGTAATATCCTCTGTTTTCTCTCACAGTCTCACCTCTCTGTTTCTTTCTCAGAGAATACAAATATACTACAGAGCCTCAATACAATGCCCTCATACAAAGAGAGGGGTTGCCTTCTATGGAAGAAAACCCTAAAATAAACATAAGTTCTACCATCAGATCATCCGCCTAATGAACAACCCAGATTTACTAGAAATTACTATACTTTTACAAGGGAATTTTACATCTATTTTTAGCTTCGGGGGCGCTACCCCTGAAACCCCCGCCGGGGGACTGCTGGCCCGCGGACCCCCCAGCTGGGGGGGGGGATTGTTATAGACATATTTGGGCACTGCAACCCCAATCACATATGTCAATAAAACAAGGGGTTTTAAACCCCTAAAAGTGTTGTTTCACACCCTAAAGGATCATGGTCAATTGATTACATTATTGCCCAGAAGTTCCACATGAAAAACCACTTAGAACTGGCCAAAACTGGACCATACAGACTGCTCCATGCTTAGGGTGTGATGCATACTGGCCGCTACACTAGCCAGGTGCAATGCATACTGAAAGAGCCTTCTGTGGGGTGCGATGGGCGAGAGTAGACAAATGGTAGAGACAGTTTTCTAAGTGGAAACCCAGAGAATCTTCTAGAAACTTCTCATATGACACTTGCCTCTCTAAATTCACCAAGGGATGAGTAAGAGATCATGAAATCTCCAAGTGGAACCCATAACTATCAGTGAAATGACACTAATAAAAAACCCAGAAGCTGACTCACCCCTCTGTAAATATCTATAAATGGATCCCTCATCTGAGAGATCTAGAGGAGGGAATTTTGTAATTTGCAAGGAAGTGTTGTTGGTTTCTCTTTGAGAAGAAACATTGTATTGTTGGGTGATCTTGCTTTTCATGAGGTGAAGAGGGCTTTCATGCTGGGAGGACGATGCTGGATCAGACAACTGGGTTGTAATCCTCTCTTCTATTTCTACTATCAATAAAGTTCTTTGAGTTTTCCTCCATATAATCGTGTATTTGTGAATCTTGTTATTTGTAGATGCAATTGTATGGTTAATGTATTTCTGATTCTACATTGTTTATGATATCATAGATCAAGATGCTTTGATAGTGTTTTGTTGCTTTGCCTCTATAGGTATTCTCTAAAGCAGGACAAGTAGGAGAAGAGTTGCAAGCTCTATCAAGGGAGAGAGGAAACAAGCAAGGAGCCAAGTGGAAGATACAAGTTGGTCCCCTTTGCTTCTCTCTTATCTATCATATATAAAGGAAATTTTGAAGTGCTTTGAACTGTTTGTTTCTAAGATAGCTACCCGTCTTAGTGGGACTAGCAGATCAAAAAGACACTAGTTTTCTAGGAAACAAAATGGAAACTCCACTGGGGAGCGAATAGTTTGTTTGTTTGTTACTAGTTTTTTCTTTATAAACTACAGACGGAGCCTAAGGTTAAGCCAGCTAGCCTTCGAACTGCTCTCGCTATGCAAGTGCAAAGTAGATCAATGCTGCTTCAGTCAATCTCCAGGTTGGTTTATGAACTGAACATCTGACTTGCAAACATCATAAGTGCCCTTGTTGTAGCTCAATAACCTCATAAGATCATGCCCCTATACTTTGTTTTTACTGTCTATCATAGCTCAGCCTAAATCACTGAACTTAGCTGCAAATTTTGAGCAAAAACCAAGCTCAGTTTCGTTCCCTGGTCCATCACACTGTCTATAACTGGAAGCTTGGATGCATCGCACCTCCCGTGTGTTGTAGGTGAGATGCATCCTTGTTTCCCTTAAGGACAGGTGCGATGAATGAATGATACTGTTTCTCTCCTTGGAATTTGGTTTTTTCCTCCTTGTTTTTAGCTCTATTAAGTAGTTTTGCTGCTTATGATTAGTATATCATTGCTGAAGCCATCTTCCTTTACATTATTCAGCCTCCATTGATCGGGATTTGTGAATGTTTTTTATGTATTTTTCATCATTTACAGTCCTCCTTTGTAAAAAGTAGCTTAATCGAACTGTCGTTTTTTATGTAAGGAAGTGTCGTAACTTTCATTTTGAGTCAAAAAGAAGAGTGTCGTAAAGGCTTCCTCTTCTAGATAGTCGATTGTACTTTTGCCATTATATTTTATTTGAATTGTTAATATTTAAAGTGTCGAATGCAGTTTTCCATTCAAAATTGAAAGTATCGTCTTAGTCTTCCTTTCGTTTTGAAAAGAAATCATTTAAGTGTCGCCTTGAAGAAAATAGTTCAGATCTGTACTTAGTTTTCTTTTTGGCATTCTTACATTAAGGAAATGGAAAAACAAATACATGCATGTGCATTTTCATTTAGACTGCATTTGGAAAATGATTTAGGAAAAGTGCATTTGGTGTGTGCTCTCTTCTCTCTGTTGAAAGAATCGTACTCTTCTTTCCTTAGTAGCTAGGATTTTCATTGCTACAAGAAAACAAACGATTGTTTATCATTTTAGATTGCATATTTAGGAATTTTACATCTACATCACGCGGTGAACCTTGAAAGAAAAAATTCTAAAAAAGATAAACTCTAAAATAAACCTCAATGAACAAAAAACGCTTTTGAACCTAATGCAACACATCTAGAGGTCTACGCTAGAGACGTATTCTGGCATCGTAAAACCTGGTAACTATCGTTTTTATCATAGGTTGGGTGATTCCTCCTCTTTGATACGGCAAGTGCCAGTACAGACTTGTGCTCCCCGTACCGTCGAGTATATATTGGGAGACCACAATAGGCTGATATCCTTTATCCTTAGGAAGTCGTGTCTGCCGCCCTATCGATCGCAATGCACTGAACAAAGCATTCGGGAAGAATGACTGCCATACGTAAAATCCTTGGTAATTTCTCTTTAATTTACCACCAAGGTGTATATTGCAGTTTTGCGATTGGTTTGGTAATCCCTCTATCTATATTTCCAGAGTAGTCACTTTCGTTCCTTTTCGACTCCTTAAAAGAAAAGGTCCATCTGAGCACTTGTCACTTCAGGATCATTAAAAATCAAAGGCGACTAGAGTCACCTTTAGCTTTTTCTCGTCTCTTAAAAATTGAAAAAACAAAGTTGTGTCAAAGCATCATAAAATTTATTTAATTTGGAATAACATCCCTGTTCCTTCATTGATCTAAGGTTGAGGTAATGGAATCCACCAATCAAGGATTTCCTCTTGGGGGGATTCCTAGTCCTTTATCCTCTTGGGGAGATATTGGTGCTCCATATATGGCTACATTGTCCCTTCCAGGAATCACAGTTGGCCTACTGATATGGCTATTCTCAACCTCTGTCGTTCAAAACACCGTGATTCCTCAGTAATCGAATCAGTAACCAGATGACACTGGAGTTGCCCCCTCACCTTCTACTTCGTTTGTTTCTCCCTCTCCTTCTTCCTCTTCACTTGGTGAAACTAGTGATACTAAAAACCAAGTAATTGAGAAGAAGAAGAAAGGGAAGGAGAAAAAGAAGAAGAAGTCAGTCAAGCAAGGGGAAACCATGCATCATTCGACGGAAATCCACACATCGAGCCTTCCAAACCCAAATCTCCATGCATAATTTGCAGAGGAAACCACTTTCATCGAGATTATCCTTGCATTCCACGGATCTTGAGAGACTGGTCTCCCCACTTGCACCATCCGGTGTGATCAACCTCTGTCAATCATGTTGAGAACACACCATTGACTAGTGAAAATGAAGTCAATGGACAAAAAGGAAAGTTCAGATTTCCTTGTAGGTTGTGTGAAGGCAGTCATGCCCTTCACCATTGTCCTTTTTTGGACGAAGCCAAAAGTGTCTTGGATAACCATCCTACTTCACTGGAGCGACTATCCCCTGGATACAAGAAACTCTTGCCAAGTCCATCACTAGTTGAAAATCTGACTGACATACCTCAGTTGTCGGTCGAAACGCCTATCGTTGAAGATAAACACTCTAAGTCCATACCGGACCAAAGTCAACAGGTCGAGACGGCAGCCGACCTAGTCTTGCCTTCAGAAGGTCCACCTTCAGATGATACAATTTCCAAAGAGAATGAGAACGACACCATTCAAATTCTTTTTGTTAACACAGAGTCTGATGAACATGGGGGAAATCTACCCATTCCTTTACAACAGGAGGAAAGTTCCCGATTTCGAGAGATTCATCCAGACGTTTATTTGGTTCCCCCTCCAAGCAATCTAATCATTTCCTTCGATTGGAATCTACTAGCGGGTCCTCGCCTTCCATCTAATGTACCATTCTGAATCATAGTACAAGTTTACAAAATTATCATGTCTGGAACTATCATAGATGAAGGGGCTTTCGTGAGTATCCTTTCCTCAACTGCTTAGAAAGCGCTTGGCTCACCATTTCTTCTGCCTGAGAATCGAAATTTGTCAGGCTTCAACAAAGGAACTAGTCGACCGTTAGGGATCCTTCCAAAGTTGCCTATAACTTTGATAAGGAAAACCATTCACTTGAATGTGATGGCAGTCCAAGGGCCACTAGATTGCAATATATGCCTTGGGCATGACTACGTTTACAGCATGGGAGCCATTGTTTCCACACTCTTTCGAGTGATGTGTTTCCCGCATGAAGGCAGAGTGGTGAAAATCATCGACTAGCTTCCATTTCCCAGTTCAAACATAGCTACGAGTCAAACATCATCCCTAAATGGTCTCTTTGCATCAAGAATGTCTCTTCAACCTCCAGTTCATCCACCTAATTACCGCAAGTAGTCCAGTGAATGTAACAAAGCTTAGGGAGCATGCACCCTGGTTTGCTTCTGCAGGTGAACCCAGCTGAAAAAATAGATTTCCTTGTAGGTTATATGACCAGTCTGAAACACCATTTTCGTGTAGGATATGGGATCAGTCTGAAACATTTATCTCCTCGCACGTCATGTGATTGGAAGCTCACACCATTCACCTTTGTCTATTTCGATGGACAGAGCCAAGGAAGTGTCTTCTCTGCTATGCAGACGAAACAATCCTGCTTAAATGCAGGGACTTCCATAAGGTAACTTGGAAATTCTCGTTTTCTCAACACCTGGGGGCATGCAAACCTTTTTATTCAAGTGAAAAGTGACCAGTTTAGTTCTAACCTTGTAGTGTTTTAGCTTAGCTCTTAGTAACAACTTCTTAGGTTAGGTGATTGGTCTGATCCACCATTCACCTTTGTCGGCGGCATGTAGGCAAAGCAAAAGAAATGTTTTATCTAGGCAAAAGACAAAACTATCCTACCTAACATGAGTAGTTCATTAACTCTTAGTGTAGTTAGCTCTGTAGTTTGGTCGTTTCTAGCCTACATAAAAAAGGCAATGAGCAAAGTTTCGCATGGGCCAAGCTCACTAAAAAATGAACCTACTAATGAGAGACATCTTTAAAATGACTGGCATGGGCAATGTTTCTGCAAGGTTCAAGCTCATTAAAAAATAAACCCGCCATTGAGCATAGTTTCTTCTGATTCAAGCTCATTAAAAAATGAATCCACCCTTGGTAAATAACCTTTGTGATTGCCTTTCTATCAACCTTTTGAGCCTTGGTTGTGTTATTACCATCACCTCCATTCTTTTGGCCGATCATACACTTCCACTTGATTATTTACCCTTTTGAGGAACAATTGCGACGAGTGATTCTATTAGCCACCCTCGTTACACTGCCGTGTTTGAGAAGTTCCAAACTTACCTGGAACCAGTTGCTACTCGGAAACATCACTCGTTCCTCAAAAACAAGTCTCTTTTAAGCTCTTTTTAGACTCGTAAAATATGAAAAGATTGTCGAGCTACTGGCCTTTCCAGCTCGTTAAAGTGAGGGGAAGCACCATCCCTCCTCTACATTTTAATCTTTTTGGACCTGAGGGATCATTCTACAAAAAGATCGAGCGCTTGTCTTTTTCGGCTTGCTAAAGCAATTGAAAATTCATCCCTTTTGTATTATTTTATACTTTTTCGGACTTAAGGGATTATGCCACAAACAAGGACTACTGGAGTTTCCTTTCCGTCCCTTTTCAAAATATCTAAACATGAAAAGTTGAGTTATCTTTGTCATTAAACTAGTTAAAACAATAGCGACAAACTTGTCCATCCAGACAAGAGCGAGTTTCATTGTCGCTAGGCTCGCAAAAACATAGTGACAGGTTTTCCCGAAGGGCAAATTATAGAACAAGCATATGTTATCCTTCTCAAGCTTGACAAAAATAAAGAGGTACTGGTCAGCAATGACTGGGGAAAAAAGGGAAAAAAACTTGAAGAACTTCATTGGTAGTAGGTCACTCTTGAACATGACACTTTCACTCCATCACCATGGTTGAGTTGGGTTGGGTTATTCCGTTCACTGGTCACATCATCATTGGTCCTCTGTACTATCCATTTTTGGGGTTAACACTACCAATCCATCTCAGTGTCGCCGATATGTTCAAGAGAAGTCATTCAGAGAATTCGTCACCCAGCTAACACCTCATCCACTACAATACCTTCCCCCTCCATTTTTCATGACCGCCATTCCTGAACCTTGTATCATCCGATCGTTTCCACCTCCAGAAAATCATTTGCTTCGTTTCAGGTCGTAGATGTGGGATTCATTAAGGCCCTCCTACAACAGGTCACTTCTTGTCGACATCAGCTTATTATCCAAGAAGTTGGCTTAGGAATAACCATTTGAGTACTTTGAAGCTTGCATGCCTCAATGGCAAGTTTCTCACTTCTGGTGACAGGTTTACATCAATGGCCTTCGACTGAAAGATTTTGCGTGGTGTTCAACATCAGATCCTATATTCACACCACGTGAATTGTACTATAGTACCTTGAGGGTCATTATCATTATCGGTGATTCCTCTTGCACCTGTTAATAGATTACACCATCGAATGGTAACCAGGCAATGTCTTTCCATGTTCAACTTCAGAACATCTTTTCACATGGATCAACTTGTACATCGGGTGAATATTGAACGAGTTTGAAGACCCTGGATCTAGTTTCATCCATCCGGGCTGCTATATATTCGAGAAAATAAAGACATCAAATGTATACAGTAGCTGCATAGATGATCATCCAAGCTAAGGGATGATGGCTCTACAAGAATCACTAGTCTGCAACAGCGGATGATTATCTGTCATATGTGCATGAAAATGAATTTATATAGCTGAGCATGGGAATGCCTGCCTCAGCTAGATCATGAAAATAATATGAAGATGGTGTATTGTATTGTATTTTATACAGGTCACCTTCCAGTTCGAATACCTCAGATCCTCATGATAAAGCATTTCACCCAACATCAGAAGATTTACGAACTCATGCTTTAGGGGGAAACTGTTATAGACATATTTTGGCACTGCAATCCCAATCACGTAAGTCAATAAAACAAGGGCTCTTAAACCCCTAAAAGATTTGTTTCACACCCTAAAGGATCATGGTCAAATCATTACATCATTTCCCAGAAGTTCCACCTGAAAAACCACTTAGAACTGGCCAAAACTGGACCATACAAACTGCTCCATGGTTAAGGTGCGATGCATACTGGCTGCTACACTAGGCAGGTGTGATGCATACTAAAAGAGCCTTCTGTGGAGTGTGATGGGTGAGAGTAGACAAATGGCAGAGACAGTTTGCTAAGTGGAAACCTAGAGAATCTTCTAGAAACTTCTCATATGACACTTGCCTCTCTGAATTCGCCCAGGGATGAGTAAGAGATCATGAAATATCCAAGTGGAACCAAGAACTATTAGTGAAATGACACTAATCAAAAACCCAGAAGCTGACTCACCCCTATGAAAATATCTATAAATGGATCCCTCATCTGAGAGATCTAGAGGTGGGAATTTTGTAATTTGCAAGGAAGTGCTGTTGGTTTCTCTTTGAGAAGAAACATTGTATTGTTGGGTGATCTTGCTTTTCATGAGGTGAAGAGGGCTTTCATGCTGGGAGGATGATGCTGGATCAGACAGCTGGGTTGTAATCCTCTCTTCTATTTCTACTTTCAATAAAGTTCTTTGAGTTTTCCTCCATATAATCGTGTATTTGTGAATCTTGTTATTTGTAGATGCAATTATATGGTTAATGTATTTCTGATTCTACATTTTTTATGATATCATAGATTGAGATGCTTTGATAGTGTTTTGTTGCTTTGCCTCTACAGGTATTCTCTAAAGTAGGACAAGTAGGATAAGAGTGGCAAGCTCTATCAAGGGAGAGAGGAAACAAGCAAGGAGCCAAGCGAAAGATACAGGTTGGTCCCCTTTGCTTCTCGTTTATCTATCATACATAAAGGAAATCTTGAAGCGCTTTGAATTGTTTGTTTCTAAGATAGCTACCCGTCTTAGTGGGACTAGCAGATCAAAAAGACACTAGTTTTCCGGAAACAGGGATGGGCCCCCCCGAAACCCCCACAAGGGGGACAAGTCCCCCCCGTACCCCCCCGTGTGGAGGGGTGTACAAACTTCTTGAGGTATACATTCGGCTAAAACAAATACCTCTAAATAATCATGCTCCACACCCAACAATCTCCCACTTGGAGAATGATTGTAGCAACTCCACCGCCGCTTCATTTGTTGGAAAATGGCTCCTATTTGGACCTGGCTGTTTCTCATCTTCATCGTCATCCTTGAAGACCAATTGAAATTGAGCATATTCTTAGTTTCTCCCTAGTTACAAATTTTGTTAGCATATCTGCAGGATTCTGGCTAGTGTGTATCTTTTCCAGCTTCAACTCTCCATCTTCCAACACTGATCGTATGAAATGGTACTTGAGCTGTATGTGTTTAGTCTTAGAATGAAATGCTGAGTTATTTGCAAGATGAATGGTACTTTGGCTATCACTGTATAACGTGACCATATCATGCTCCTTACCCAATTCACCCATAAACCTTTGTAATCAAATCATTTCTTTACTAGCCTCTGTAGCAGCAACATACTCTGCTTTTGTTGTTGAAAGTGCAACAACACTTTGGATTTTTTAAACCCAACTGACTACTGTTCCACCTATAGTAAATACATATCCTGTAGTGTTCCTCCTGTTATCTCTGTAACATGCTGTTGAGCCTCAACCTTGCACCTTCCTACACACCCTCTTAACCCTCATTCTCCACTCACTTCACTCATCCAGTGGTTGAATCATTGAATTATAGTTTAAAAAGGACTGTTTATATGGTTTTCTAACTATACTGATGTCTGTTGTTTGGTTTAGTCTTTTGTTCATGCAGCTGTGGAAACTTGTCAGTTTCCACAGCCAGCACAGGATTCCACAGCTATTTTGTTAAGAGCTGTGCTCCAGGTGTCTTCTGAAGGAACGAACTACATGGGCAAGCTCTAGATGGCATGTACATGGATCGTGTCCCTTCGAACCGGCCAAATCATCCATTAGAGGCCGCGGTCAACCAAAGTCAAAGAAGTGGCCAACTAAAGAGTTCAGCGGTGGCACGTCACTGTTTTGGGCAAGTGAATGATACGTGGCCTAGTTCCCAGCTCACGGAGGCTCCAACGCACCTGAGGATCGTTCTTGAACAATGAATCTAACAGCCAACCACTCCAAGATTTAAGAAGCATAACGACAGTTACACTAGATCTCTGCTCAAGAGATCTCCGTGTCTATGGCACGCAATTAATAGCATAGTAGTTGATCAATTAACTGTAGGATTTTTACATTATAAATAACGCGTTGTCAAACGCTGTAAAGAGACTTTTTGATGCATAGAAATTCCGAACTGTAATTTCCGCACGCTGCTGGTTATCTTATCACCCCACTGTTATGTATGTTGTTGATTTAAATACATGAGAAGAACTTTCTGAAGATAGTCTTGTGATTATTTGATTGGCTGAAGTGGTAGAGGGCCCCTGCACACTGAAGCCCTGTAAAGTATTTGTTTAGTTTCATTATGCTTTTGTTTTATCATTAGTTTGTACATAATATGTTGCTTTATGTTTCTGTTGTTCATATATTTATCTTTGTAAACTGATTAGTGCTTTTTGCAGGTTCTCTTAGGCAGCTCGGGCAATCTTTCATTTTCTTTAATAACTTTTGGCATATGAGATCATCTTGTCCTTCCTGCTAGCTTTTATTTTCTGCAATTTACATTCAACATTGTTCTTTTCAAGTTGTTATTTGTTTATTTCTTTTTCTGCTAGTTAGATGTCACACTGCTTAACAATTTATGATTTCTTTCTGTGGTCAAATGACTATATCAGCAGGAGATCAGAAGATCACTAACTTTAGTGTGATTTAGTTGTCATATTACTTACTCATAGTTGCTTTCCATAAAGTAGATTGAGCTGAATGGTAAAGAACTAGAAGAGTCTAAGTAGTGTGATTAATTTCTTTTCTGCAATTTACATTTAGTTATCATATTGCTTGTTATGCTCATGATTACTTCCCCAAGGTAGATTGAGCTGAGGGGTAAAGGATTTGAAGAATTCAAGTAGTGTGATTAGTTTCCTTATGCAATTTACTTTCTTGAACAGTTAAATATCATATTGCTTGTTATGCTCATGATTACTTCCCCAAGGTAGATTGAGCCAAAGGGAAAAGGATCTAAAAAGCTCAAGTAATGTGAATTAGCTGCTTTACTTTATGTTTGAGTTGTTTTTCAAGTTTTCTGCTTTCTTTTCATTTTCAGCAGCAAGGATACTGGGCCATTGCCATTAGTTCGCTTTTTGATGCATTTTGTTTTCTCTTAAGAATTGGTTCATTTCAGTTACTGTAAAGCTTTCTTTTGAGCATTTTTCAAGTTTAGAAACCATCACCATTTACACTCCACACACTTCACACTTCACTTTCATCACCATACATTAAGAAAAGAATAAAATCCAAAAACAAACTAAAAAGCTTAAAATGACAAAAGCCTAAGGAAATGGTTATCTAAGTACATATAGTACACCTCATTTCGTCAGTTTACGAACCCCGGATTGACAATATAAGTAGCAATTTAGATCATACTAAATTGACCAAACATTTTTGGCGCCGTTGCCGGGGAAGTGAAATTAGGTAGCCAATTTCTAAAAAACAAAAATTATAAAAACAAGAAAATTTCAAGAAAGGAAAATTGATAACTTTCTCTTTTCTGATCTAATTCATGATTGTGTAGAGGTTTACATGGATGATTTTATAGTTTATGGTGATTCATTTGAAGAGGCATTAGAGAATTTGGAAAAGGTCCTTATAAGGTGTAAGGAGACAAACCTTTCATTAAGTCATGAGAAATGCTTTA
>APFE031287631.1:105207-120082 GCA_000404065.3 Pinus taeda | reverse complement strand
GATATATTAACTCAAGAGGGACTAGAAGGAAAAAGAGGCAAGTGGATTGCCAGCATCCTTGAATACGACATTGAAATAAAACCCACCAAGTTGATAAAAGGACAAGGTTTAGCCAAACTAATGTCTGAAACAAACTTCCAAACCTTAGACATTAATCAACTGGACAATGAACCGGAGCTGGCGACTCCACAGATCAGTGAAACCTTCCTGCAATCCCCATGGTACACTGATATTTGCTTTGTATTGTTAAACCTATGTGCTCCCCAAGGATTGTCCAGAACCAAGAAAAGATTTTTAAGGATGAAATCATCAAAATTTTGTGTCATAGATGGTGCTTTATTTTGGAAAAATCACGAAGGTATTTTGCTTAATTGTTTAACTATGAATGAAACTAACAGCATCATGAAAGAATTCCATGCAGGGGACTGTGGAGGATACTTATATTGGAAGTACATGACTGACAAGATCTTAAGGGCTGGTTATTACTGGCCCTCTCTATTTGCAGATGTAAAAAAGTTTGCTGTCTCATGCCACAAATGCCAAATCTTTGAAGGGAAAAGAAAATTACTGCCCTTGCCCCTTAATCCCATTTCAACCGAGAAACCTTTTCAACAATGGGGTCTCGACTTCATTGGAGAAATTCATCCCTCTTCCTCAGGCCAACACAAGTGGATTTTAACAACCACCGATTATTTCACTAAGTGGATTGAAGCTATCCCATGTAGGCAAGCCAATGACTCCACCATTATCCAATTCCTTGAGAGCAATATCCCTTCTAGATTCGGCTGCCCTGAGAAAATTATCACTGACAACGCTGCTGCTTTCAAATCCAAAAAAATGATCAACTTTTGCCATAAATACCACATCACGTTAGGCCACTCCATAGCTTACTACCCCCAAGGTAATGGTTTGGCCAAATCTTCCAACAAAAGCCTCATCAATATCATAAAGAAACTGCTGGAGGAAAACCAAAAGAACTGGCATAGGAAGCTCGCAAATGCTCTGTGGGTAGACAGACTTTCCACCAAGAAATCCATTGGGATGAGCCCTTATGAACTTGTATATGGCATGGAAGCCAAGTTCCCTTCATCTCTGGGCATTCCTACTATTAAATTGTTGCAAGAAATTCAGGCTGAACCGAATGACATGCAGAGAAGAGTTAATCAAACCATTCATCTTCAGCAAACCAGAGAGCAAGTCTTCGACAGAGCTCAAATACTGCAAGAAAAACTCAAAAATATGTTTGATAAGAAGGCCAAAGCAGAGGATTTCTGGGTGGGCAGCAAAGTTCTAAGATGGGATTCACGAAGAGAAGACAAGGGCAAACACGCAAAATTCGATTTTCTGTGGAAAGGTCCATACATCATCAGCGCTGTGCAAGGCAATAATACCTATTTTCTCAAATCTCCAGATGGCAGCACAGCTGAAGAAGGCCCTGTCAATGGCCGAATGCTAAAGCACTACAATGATCCTTTTAATTGAAAAAGAGCAGACGATGTTTTATTTTGTACATAGAATATTTGTATATACCAGTGTTTTGATTTTTTGTAAGAATCCATAATGCTAAAGCACGCAAAAGAAAGCAGACAGTGCTTTACAGTTTATCAGCAGCACAAGTGAAGGAAAGAGCTGTTACCAGTCTAAAGGTTCAAATCAATCCAACAGTCAGAACAAAGACGTTCAAAGCATAGCAATAACAGAAGAAACAAGGCAATCTGACCTGCTGTTCTTGGCTTCTCACAAGGAGAAGCCATCCCCAAGTGGAGCCACTATTAGCCTCCTGCTGCAGCAGGTTACTCATATTTCTGATTGACATTTTACAGACCAAATATGTCATACTTTGCATGCTGCAATGCTCCATATTTGCTAAACAATCACCAAGCAAAGAAGGCTACTCAGAGTTCATCTAACTGCTTTTCCAAATTTTGAGAAGTTATTCCAGTTCTGTACAAATTTTCAAGTAAAGGGAGGTCCAAAAAGCTTAATCTTGGTAGATTCTTAGATAGGTAGAGAATC
Source organism: Pinus taeda (assembly GCA_000404065.3). Lineage (NCBI taxonomy): Eukaryota > Viridiplantae > Streptophyta > Pinopsida > Pinales > Pinaceae > Pinus > Pinus taeda. The sequence goes on along the minus strand of APFE031287631.1, from coordinate 118,066 downwards.
AAAGGAGCCCAACTGCTTAATCTGGGCCCTTGGAAAAAAAAAAAGGTAGTTTGTAGATAGGAAAGAAAAATTGAAATGCTGGGTCTGCAAGTCTAAGTGCACTCAAACCAAAAGAAGAAAAAATGTTAGGTAACTAGGCTGGGTAGGTAGTTTTGAGGTTGCAGAATCTTGATGTCTGTTCATATTTTAAAGTACCATCTACACTCAGATCACAGTCATCAAGCATTTCTATTTTGAAGAAGCTCAAACCAGGCATAACTAACTTCCCTTCTCCATCTCCCCCAAACCATTAACTAATTTCCCCAAAAAGAGGTCAAGATCTACTTGATACCTCTTAGTTTCATCATTTCCATGTCATTAGCTTGGGTGAAGATCTGCTTCACTCAAAGAAAATCCATACTCTCTCTATAAGGTTCTATCTCCCCTTTTCAAGCCTAAGATTTCTGAAACTTAGCGCTTTCTTGTCATCTCCATATTAACTACTGACATTATTATTTAACTCCTTATATTTTCCCTGTCCCCCGACTAAAACTATGTAAATAATCCCTTATATAAGTATCCCTCCCCCTGGTTGAAAAATAACCATAAGTACCCCCGGGAATTGCTCAGTTTGTCTGAAACTTGGCAAGAGCCCTCATGTTGCCCCTTCAAACCATCTTCTAATGCAATAGACTCCTTCCAAAGTATAAAATCCCTTTTTAGGTTATCGAACCCCTTCCGAGGCCTCAAGTGCTCTTCTGACGCACATAATCACTCCTTCCGACCGCAATAGACCCTTGTCAATTTCCTTAACACTCTGCAGATCCTAATGAGCCATCTCGCGTCACCATATCGCAATAATTTCACCACATAATTATGCCCCATCCTTTGTTTCCCGATGCGATATCGCGATATCGGCAGTCACAAGCATCGCATTTCCAAAATAAATACCTTCGCGTTCCCCGCCGATGCGATATTGCGATCGCATCGAAAGAAATTCATCGCATCGCATTAAAGTATGAGCCACCCTGCCACGTTACCTGGTTGACGTCATCCGTCGTACTGCTGACGCCATGCTGACATCAGTAGCCAAAAAACCGAAAATTCGTGCATCGCTACGGGAAATAGGCCGTTTTGGGGAATCTTTAGGGAATCTTTTGATTCCTTGGCCCGTTTTGCACCGAAAAGGCTCGAAATTGCCCGACTTTGACAAATTAAATCGATTTGAAGACAGGAAGAGACCAGAGATAGAGATTAAAGGGTATCAGATCAAATCTACAGGGAGAAAGCATGTCAAAGAGTATCAGAAAGCGGCGGAGACCATCAATGTAGCAGCAAAGAGTATCAGCGAAGATCTTAACAGCAGCCCAAAGCAGGAGAAAATTTAATACCTTCCAGCAAAGTCAAAGAAAGAGGGCGAGGCCACTCAAAACTCTCAAATCATGGTTATTGCACATTTAACTTGCACCAGAACAAAACTGTAGATCCCAAAGCACAGTTATTCCAGCAGTACTGCATTGAGGCTCCAACGGCCACATTGCACTCCTTTTTAATCCAGCTACCTCTGGCACAGTTCAATAGATATTTACCTGCATTTAATTTTGGCACAATTTTAGGTTTAGAAAGCTCTTTTGCAGACCTGTTTTAGGTCAATTGTAATAAACAAGTTTAAGACATTTACACTATAAAGACAACCCTGAATACTGTATTACGGGGTGGTTGGTTGGTTGGTTGATTAGTCAACAAGCTATCTCCAACTAATTTTGCTCCCAGAGAGACTCGCACTGTAATATCTGATAAGTTTCTATAATCAAAGACTGCTTATGAGCCTTGAAGAAGGGATTGTTCACTGTGTCTACTGGTTGAAGACCGATTATGGAATTCTCATGCTGTGCATAACTCAATAAGTGCTTCTTACCTCTGTTTTCGTTCATGAATTACGCTCCTAAACAGTTGAAAGAAAGATTAGCTTAGAATTTGTTTAAATACACTCTATGCTCAATTTCTGTTGTTTCTTTATGTTTTCCTCTGTTTAAGCATAAATATGAATTCCACATGGCTCATGTTTGCTTTAACCCAAGACAGTTATCCAGGGATTCTTCATTGCCCCTAGATAGAGATCATCTTTCCCTATGTTAAGTTAAATGAGAGATTCTTAAGTGCCTCTCATTCCTTACATATCATTCACCCTTTTAGTCTGTAGATTGTGTTATGAGCAGCTATCCTGCTTCATTATTTCTCTTATGACCAGAAAGACGCACTAATAATCCTAACCCATGACTCCATGCCCAATGGTTTGAAACTTATCACTTCATAAATTGCCTCTCTGCCTGGAAGCATTTTCCTTCCATCCAAACACAGACAAAAACCCCAGAGCCAAAAGCTAGCCTAAAATCATTAACAAAATTGAATCAAAAAGAGATAGCCCTCTTTGATTGCGGGTGGGCTAGAACCTGCAGTCCAAAGATTGGTTTGTGATTACCTCGTCCGTATCCCTACAGGAGCCTAGGGACAACCTGAGTGATAACAAGCACCTCTAAGTGTACTTTCCTGCGTTGATAAAAGAATTAAGAGCTTAACTTGCCTTGGTAAGTTGGGACCAAACAATAGGATATGCAATGCACGAGAAGTTCCTGATGGACCTTCTGTAGTAACCTACCAATCCCATAAATGATCTCACCTCATCCACATTCTTAGGAGTTGCCCACTCCATGATGGCACTTATCATTTCTAGATCTATTGCTATGTCGTCCTTGGAGACAACATGCCCCAAGTAATGTACCTAAGTCTAAAAGAAGCTACACTTGCTAAGTTTAGCATACAACTAATTCTCTCTTAGCAATCCCAACACTGTTGCTAAATGCTTGGCATGTTCTTCCTCATTTTTAGAATATACTAGTATGTCATCAATGAATAAAATAACAAATTTGTCCAGATAAAGATGCAACACACTATTCATCAAACACATGAATGTAGCTAGAGCATTAGTCAAACCGAATGGAACAACAACTCATAATTCCCATACCTGGTCCTGGACGCAGTCTTGAAGATATCCTCTTCCTTGATGCGTACCTGATGGTATCTCGAACTCAAGTCGATCTTAGAGAACAATGTTTCTCCCGTCAACTGATCAAACAAATCATCAATCCTTAGCAAAGGGTACATGTTCTTGATGGTCACTTTGTTCAACTTCCTATAGTCAATGCACAATCTAAGAGTACCATCTTTCTTCTTTACGAACAACAATGGTGCACCCGAAGGCGATACACTTGGCTTAATCTATCCCTTGTCAAGCATCTCCTTTAACTGCAATTTCAACTCTACCAACTTAGGTGTGCTCATCCTGTAAGGTGATTTTGATGTTGGAGTTTCCCCTGGCACCAACTCAATAGAAAAGTCTGTTGAAATGTGGTAACAAAAATATTCCAATTTAATTTGTCCTTTAAGTAAATTGTGAATTAAAATCGAATTTAGTCTTCTTTTTTTTTTGTAAATCAACATTTCATATTAATTCATAGAGTTCATAGAGTACAAAAAGGTCTGCTCGTTCAGACTAAAGAGTGACACCCTCGCCCGATTACAATGCTTCACATCTGCATAGACTGTCAAAATGACCCCAAGGCACCCCACGCAAGGTGGCAAAAAGAAAGATTGGGGTTAGCAAAATAGAGAATCCATCTCAGCATCTGGAAAATAGGGATAAAGCAGACCATATGGTCCTTCGAGACAGACAAAGAAAACTATGTAGAAGGCCAGTTAACATGAGAAACAGAGAAACAACTAATTGACCACTAAACTCGTGAAATCGAAACAAAACAAGTGTTGAACATCAAAAGCACAATGAGACTGCCACAACAAGCCATTACAACCCGAGAATGATATAATCCTTGGTGGTGGTATCCTGGTTGGCCGAAGTGGTGGTTTTACCGGGCATAGGTGGGCGCTGAGATGAACGCTTCCCCTGACTGGTTCTCGTGGCCTCCTCCGCACCCTCCCCCACAACAGAGGAATCCTGGCAGATAGTGTGCCTCATAAGACTAATCAGCACAATCATCTTTTTGGAGATAATGCCAAATTGCTGCTCCAGAGAACTGATTTTGAAATCCAGGGCTTTAAGAATCGCCATATGATCCGCAGATAAAACTGAGATGGCTTGATGAGCCTGATTAAGATATTCTCCTTGCATACTAATAGCCTTCACTAACATTGTCTTCATGCGCCACATTTCCGCCTGTGTGTGAACAAATTGAGTTGCCCAAGTGGTAGTCGTGCCGGTATCTTGGACCCATTCCATCTCCTTTTCCAGCTCATGTTCCTCCAGATTCTCTTCCTCTTCTGCAACAATTGCTTCCAGTTCCTCAATTTTGCGCTTTTCCTTAAGGAAAGTTGTTGTTTCATAAGCCTCCTAAGCATTCTGCAGGTCTTTATTGGCCGAAGAATTTCGACTACCATCTTGCGCCATTCTTCTATGGCAGAGAACAGAGAAACGAAACCTTCTGAGAACACAATTGAGACTATGTTGATTTCCGTTGGAGAGCAGTGCATTGCTCTTGCGTTTGGAGACTGTAATTATAGAAGAGGGAAACCATGAATCGCCTAAGGCTTCCCATCTCGTCAACTTATGATCGCACGTCCATTCATAATAATTGCTGCTCCAATTTTCACATTTTTGTTGATAAGCCAAATCCTTATTATTAAGTCTGCCACGCTTGAACCATTTTGTTGAGTGCCAAGTGTCTTCTTTTGTGTTTTGATGCTGGCGGTACCCATAATTTTTGTTCATTACGCTCTTGGAACTATCCCTATGTGCTTGTAAATTGAATGCCACTTCCTTCCTTGTACTCCTTTATCCTGCCAACCATTTATCCTCACGTCCTTTCGATTGGGTGGCATCATTCTCCACATAAGGGGAAGATCTTCGTACCCCTTAGCCTCTTCTTTCATTAAATGATGTCCTGCCTCAAAAGAAGAGTGCACATGTTTCTCCACTCTGTGCATGTGATTTCCTGCCAACAGGTGTCCAAGTTGGCAAAGGGATTATCAATTCCATAATTTTCCAAGTGATCTACTACTGTATCAGCCTTGCGTCTAACTGCATGAAAAATTAAATTGTCCAGACAAGATAGGTGTTCTGCAATGATCTCTGTTACCCTGGCAAGCCTCTAGTGTCATGTGACTTTACTTGTTTTGGCCCCTGTATACAATCTCCTTGCTACCGTAACTGCAGTTGAGAGTCCCTTCCATCACGGTGGCTCCAGCTTTCAGTCTTCTGAGAATTCTCAAACCTTGCTCCAGTGTTGCAAATTCCATTTCGTTATTAGTCCCTTCACCTAGTGCTTGACTATAAATGTGTTGAATTCCACCTTTGTTATCCCTAAGAACACCTCCAATGCTAGCAAGTCCTAGAATTCCCCTAGAGGCTCCATCAAAATTGAGTTTGAGGAACCCTGTTGGCGGTAGAATCCAGGAATTCACACTGGTATTTAGCTCCTATCGACGATTCAAAGAAGACGTGAAGGTTCCCATGTCAATGTCAAAATCTTTCAGAATTTGTAAGTCCCAACTAGAGATGTTTTTGTCCTGTTCTATTCTTCCTTTGACGAGAACCGTTTGCTTGATATTTTGAAGAATTGTATCTTTTATGTGGTTTATGCCTCTAATTTCATTTAAGAAAACTCTCCAGTTTCTTTCTTTCCAAATTGTCCATGCTATGAACCCTGGTATGAGTTTCCAAATGGTATTAACCAATCGGGTATTGGAGAAATTACCACTCCAATTCTCAATTGTTTTTTGAATTGAATTCCTAACCCGATTCGTCCTTTGAAGAATGGTTTCCGCCCATTTCCATATGCTGTCTGCCCAATCACAGGTGTTGAAGAGGTGATTCATGGTTTCCTCTTCGGTTCCACACATGGGGCAGCAAGAAGGACTTATGAATCCTTTTTTTTCCGGAGATTCTCCCAAGTTAGCGTTTTTTTGTGCATTAGGAGCCATAGGAATGTTTTTATCTTCAACCAAAGTTGGGCGTCCCGAAATTTGCTATGCCATTTGACTTTTTATTCATGCTCAGTATCTTCTATGTGTGTTCTAGCTTCTCTAAGCGTGAAGTTGCCTCCTTCAAGATTTCTCCAGCGTAATTGGTCACTATCCCCTGCTTTCCTTATCCTTCTCTTGGCTAGCTGTGTTCACAGGTCCTTTAAACTGTTGTTTACTTCGATCAGATGATCTGTCTCATTGAATAACCATGTTCTCCACACCTGGTCTCTTTCGTTAGGATTCCAATACTGATTCACTGTGGTTCTCCCTAGTTCCTGGTTGCTTCTTTGGATATCTAAGAATTCAGGGCTTTCCAGCTTGGAGAGTTGTTGCCATGCATCTTCCCAGAAAAGGGTTGTTTTTCCATCACGAATTTCCCAAAAACTTCGCTCCTAGATTATGTGCCGATTGTTTCTCGTTAGGTTCCAAATTGGTGAACCTTCTGGAGTTTCTTGCATTCGGATTAAGTTTTGCAGTCTGTGATTTTGAGCGTACTTTTCTTTCCAATGTTTGGCCCATGGTAATTTAGGTTCTTTTATCCACCTCCACAATAATTTTGCACCACAAGCACGGTTAACCGTGGATGGGTCCTGCAGGTTCAACCCTCCCAGATGTTTAAGTTTGCACAACTTATTCCACACCATTAGCAACCATTTTTTCTTCTCTGAATTATCTGACCAGAGAAAAGCCCTTTGGATGACCCTTATCTTCTACAGCACTCCCTTGGGAGCTGGAAGAATGGAAAACATGTATTGTGGAATGGCCTGGAGGACTGCTTTGGTTAAGACCAATCTTCCTATGAAGTTAAGGGCTCTGTGGGTCCAATGATGACATCTTTTTTCTAGGCTTGCCAAAATCTTTTCCAAGTGCGATTTTTGCCATGGCTTGTCTGTTACCGGAACTCCTAGGTATCTCGAGGGGAGGCTACTTCTTCTGAAGCCTAGGATGGTGGAAAGATTTTTTTGAATAGCTATGTGTGTATTAAAAAAGAAGATAGAAGATTTTGAGAGATTTAGTTCCATACCTGAGGCCCTACTGAAGAGATTGAGAATACTTATGTATCCCAAAGCTTCTTTAATTGAGGGAGTGCCATGCAACATCGTATCATCAACAAATTGTTCGCGAGTAGTTGCTGGAATTGAGGGCAGGGGCTGAAGTCCTTCAATAACTCCTTCCTCTTTAGCTTTATGGATTAGTCTGCTTAAACCTTCCATTAAAATCACGAAAAGGAAGGGGGATAAAGGATCACCCTGCCATAGACCTCATGAAGGAGAGAACTGGGTAGTGGGGGCTCCATTAACCAATATTGAAAATTTTGTGGATTTGACCAAAGCTAGGATCCAAACTATCCATTGTTTAGCAAAGCCAAAGGCTTTCAATATTGCTTCCAGATAGTGCCAGTTAACCTTATCATACGCCTTCGACAGGTATAGTTGCATCATCATACCTGCTTTCTTCTGCGTTTTGAAGTGTGTGAATCATATCTTGTGCTAGTAAGATTTTGTCCAAAATCTGTCTCCCCTCTACATAGCCCGACTGCTCTTTTGAAATAATGCCTGGAAGTATGGGTTTCATTCTATTGGCTATTACTTTGGAAATAATCTTGTATAAGACATTGCATAGCGCAATTGGACGAAACTTTGAGGGTGTGTTAGCTTCCTCCTCCTTTGGAATAAGGGCAAGGAAGGTAGAATTGAGGGACTTGAAGATTGAAGCGGAGCACCGGGAATCCTCCACTGCCTCCCAGACTTCTGTTTTGACTATCTCCCAACAATCTTTGTAAAAGTTGATGGTAAATCCATCAGGCCTAGGTGCTTTATCATTAGGCATTTCTTTTACGGCCTCTTCCACCTCTTCCAGGGAAATTTCTCAAGTTAAAGCCAAGTTTTGCTCCTCCGTAATTAGCTTGGGGATTGAGGAAGTAAGTTCATCAATGGCCTCCATTCTGTCAATCCCAGGTTCTTGAGCTATTCTGCTGAAATGTGCTGTAAGAAGGTTGGAAATCTCTTAATGTGTCTGTATCGTGACTCCCTGTTCATCTTTAAGGCTTAGGATTTTGTTGGCTCCTCTATGGTCAATGGCTAATCTATGGAAGAATTTCGTGTTCTGTTCTCCTTCCTTAAGCCACTGAACTCGAGATTTTTGCTTCCAAAGTGTTTCCTCCTATTGGCAACGTAGTTGTCAGCCCTGCATAAGCATCTTTTCCTCGTTCACAGTTTCTTGGTTTATGTTCCCTTGAATCCATCCTTCATGTATATATTCCAATTGCTCCTCTAGTTTCTTTTTTTCTTTGAATATATTCCCAAAGACTTCATGATTCCAGATTTTGATTTTGGCTTTAATGTGTTTCAGCTTACCCTGTAACCGATACATTTTGGTACCTTTAATACCCAAAGGTTCTTTCCACCATTCTTCAATTTGCTGAATGAACTCAGGATGAGTGAGCAAGAATTTTTCGAATCTAAAAGGTTTATTTCTAGGAGTCCCTTGGATTGCTGTAGTCAATGTGATGGGCTAGTGGTCTGACCCTCCACTGGGAAGAATATCAGATTCCACAATGATTCCTTCCAGCAGTATACTTTCTGTTACTAAAAATCTACCCAGATGAGAGGCTATTTGCTTTTCACCTCCCCTTTTGTTGTTCCACGTGAAAACACCACCTCTAGGGAAAACATCCACTAGATTGGGTGACTTAATGAAGTCTAGGAAAGCTTCAAAGTCTCTGTTGAGTTTCCTTATACGTCCTCTCTTTTCCATGAGTGGTGATCATGTTGAATTCACCTCCAAAGATCGCCTTAGCTTGGGGATATCTTAGCTTCAGGTTAAGCAAAGTTCTCAAAAATAGAAGCTTATTCTCTAGCTTCTAGGGGCCATAGACATTGGTACAAAAATAAGTCTCGGAGTTTCCTACTACTTGGACTTCTATAGCTATGTAAGATCTGGCTGCCTTGGAGGAAAGGAGCTGGATTACTTGTGGATTCCACAGAATGATCAGGCCTCCCTCCCATCCATTGCTAGCTGTCTCCAAGTATTCCATGCGTTTACCTAGTTTTTTGCTGATATTTATTACCATGCTACTTGAGCATTTAGTTACCTGCACAAACACTATGTCTGGTTGTTCCTTTTGGACCTTCTTCTTTAATAGACGTTGTTTTATTTGGCAGTTTAGCCCTCTAGAATTCCAAGAAAGAACTTTCATTTTAAACAGAGTTTAGGAGGTTAGTGAAAAAGCCTCTAGGGCTTTCATCTTACCGGAATTTAAGAGCATTTGTCCCGGTTCTTGTAATGCCTCATTGTTGGTCCTTCATCCTCTCTTTTTTCGATGCTTGGAACTTGTGGAGGTTTGATGCAATCCCTGTGTACGGACCCCAAGCCCTTTAGCCGTGCCCAAGCTCTTGCTTTGCAACTCCGTCTCTACTCTTTGCCATGCTATGAGTATGTCATTAATTCTCTTTACCTCCTCTTCTGATATGTGTTCCATTCCCTTCTTTTTCCAATTCTCAACCATGTTTGGTAGATCCATACCTTCTTTCTCTAGTATATCACTTAATTCTATATCTTTGCTCCCGATTTTACTGGTGAACATTTCTGAGTCTTCTTCAACCCCTCTGTTGTTTCTTGAACTTGGGGAATGATACTCAAAGGGTTCACCTCCGGTTCTTTCAAATTTGGCACTGTTGTAGATCTACTTATTTTCGTGGTTTCTTGTTCTTTAATGTTGTCCTCTGATTCTGTCTCAGTTTCCAAGACTTCGAAAGCATTGCTCATATTGCCTTGTGAAGTGCTTGCCTTGGTTTGGCGTTTTTATTTGCTCTCTGTTTGGCTTTCGGTCTGGTGAAGGTTTCCTTGTTCTTCTCTCCTTTGCATCCTTGTAATCCCTTGCTACTTTGTTCAGTGGGCATTCTCTGATTAAATGCCCATTCTCATGACATTTCCTACAACGGAACGAGATTTGCTCATAGTCTATGGCTTGGAAATAATCCTCGTCTTTGTATTCCAGCCATAGGCCCTTATGCAAAGCTCCCGACACATGCATTTCCACGCAGATTTTGGCACAAGAGGTATACCTTTTTTGCAATGTTGCTTCTAAGGCCTTGATGAAGGTCCCTAGCTTATTACCTATTTGTTCTAGAGCTGCATGTCTCCAATAATCAATCGGTAGGGAAAAGAGGCGTATCCAAACTGGTACCTGCTTGAAGGTTTCCTTTTATGGTACGAAGTTGGGTTTCCATGGCCTTATGTAAAGATCCGCGGAGGCAAAGAAATAAGGCCCTCCATCGAATATCCGATCCTTGTATTCTAAATTGGAAAAAACAACTATAAAGAAACCCTTAGCTCCCAAGTGCAGTCTTACATCCCCTCTGGGTTTCCATTGTTGCTTTATCCATTGACACAGAGCCCGTTCTGTTGGCTAGAACCCCATGAACCTGCATATCACTGCATGTTTGACCATGTGATCTCGGTATGACTGAATCTTCGGATCATAAATCACAACCCTTAGGGTTTTTGCGGCTTTGGGCTTACATGGGGCCTGGTTCTTTTTTCTGTTGGGGGTTGGCGTCGTTCCCCCTTGTTCCTCTTTATCCTGATTTGGAACCTCTTCCTCTGCTCCTACTTGCTCCTTCTCCTATTTGTTTCCATGAGAGAAACGTCCTTGGGTTGGATTCTTGCTATCTCTACTCTCTGTACTTTTGCTTTCATCCTTTTCCTTCAATTTTTTAGTATTATTACCTTCATTGACTCTCTTCCCCTTGCTGGTTGGATTTTCCTGATCTGACTTTTCATAACTTACTATGTGCACCCCATCCTATGTTGTCTTCTTGTTCATCATTATTTGTTTGTATGATGGGGTCCTAGTGGACCCCGCGTTTTCCATTTGTGGGGTCAGAGTTTGACCCCTTCTGTGGAGCTTTGCCACTCTGGCCCTGTTCTTCTCCAGAATTAGTACCTCGATCTGTTGAATCCGTGAGCTTCTCAAATTTAGTATTAACAACTACTTGAAAATAATTAATTAAGTTATTTTGACTTAATTAGTTGGAGAAATTCAAGTTAGAAGTCTTTCTGAAGTCATGCAACAATTATCCCTTAAATTAAGGAGATAAGCCTTAAATTAAGGAGATAAAATTGAGTTATATTTGAGCTGTAATTAGTTAACTCAATTTACTGAGTTAAGTCCAGTTAAATTAGTTCCAAACTGTTTGAGGAACTAATAGAGAGTTAATAGTCAGTTGATGCATGCATGCACTCAACTTATGTACTCTAGTTAACTGAAGATTCCCTCATCAAAAATTCATGCATGCCTATTCTGAGAAAGACCCAGTTGAGATTAAAGTCAAGGACAATGTACTATCAGTTGCATGTGTTTTCTTATAAAGAAAACTCATGCATGCAATCAAGGAATCATTCCTTGAGGATTTCACAGTTCTCACAGTGTGTGAGAGTGATCATCCACTGGGTAGAAGAGGTTTCCACTTGGTTGAAGGAGAATCATCCCAGAGGAACAACGCAAGGAAATAGGAGCTTGGAGGGTAGAGAGGAAGGCTTGAGAGAAGCCAGGATTGCCTGTGAGTATCTGTGAGTATTATATTGAGAGCTGGCTAGCTGTGAGAGCTAAGGCTTTGTATAATTCCTATGTATTTCCACCTTGTATGATAATACAGATAGTGGGGTTTTTAGCTGAGGCTTTCTCCAAAGTATTTTCATGTGTATTGTGCATTGATCCTTCTTCTTCAGGTTATTGTTGAAAATGGCAACAAGAAATGCTAAAAATAGAAGTGTTAAAAATAGCAATGCTATAAATAACAGTTTGGGTCCCAGTGCTGGATTGAGCAATAGGGAATGAAAAATGGAAGTGCTAAAAATAGCAATTGAGGAAGGCTTGAGAGAAGCTAGGATTGCTTATGAGTATCTGTGAGGATTGTACTGAGAGGTGGCTAGCTGTGAGAGCTAAGGCTTTGTATAATTCTTATGTATTTCCACCTTGTATGATAATATAGATAGTGGGGTTTATAGCGAAGGCTTTCTCCAAAGTATTTTCATGTGTATTGTGCATTGATTCTTCTTCTTTTGGTTATTGTTGAAAATGGCAACAAGAAATGCTAAAAATAGAAGTGTTAAAAATAGCACTGCTATAAATAACAGTTTGGGTACCAGTGCTGGATTGAGCAACAGGGAATGAAAAATGGAAGTGCTAAAAATAGTATTGCTATTTTTAGCAGTTCAGGATGGATTCCAATTTAGTCAGTCCTTGGACTAAAATAGGAAGTAAAATTCGAATTTGAACTTAACAACTGTTTGAAAATAAATTAATTAATTCACCATGAGTTAATTAGTTGTGAAAAATCAAATATGAAGTCTATGTGAGGACATGCAACAATTTCTCCATTAATTGAGGAATTTACCCATTAGTTAAAGAGATAAGGATGAGTTCTAATATTGAGTTGTAATTAGTTGGCTCAGTTAACTGAGTCAAGTCCAATTAGATTGATTTAAACAATTTGTTTAAATTAATGTGAGTTCAGTTAGTTAATACATGCTTGCATATAACTGTTGCACTTCAGATAAATGAATATTCTCTCATGAATAACTCATGCATGTCAGTTCAGACAGAGACCCAGTTGAGATCAGAGGAGAGATAGTGTATTATCAATTGGATGGATTTTCCTATAAAGGAAGCTCATCCACGGAGAAGGATTTATCTCCTTCAGGATTGTGCAGTTAGATCAGAGGTTAGTGAATGTGTGAAGAGGCCAATTCACACAAGTGGCTGCACTGGACCCCAAGGAAAATTGCACAAAGAAATAGGAGGCTTGGAGGGCAGAGGAGAAGGTTTGAGAGAGGCCTT